>JBCFYV010001214.1:0-55330 GCA_039000515.1 Timema cristinae | reverse complement strand
GGGAAGAAATTATTAGTTTAATTTCCTCTACACGAGCATAGAAACCCCTACAATTCCATTGTAGTAGCGACATAAATTATTAGTATGAAATTTAGTTATCCTCGCAATCCATTTCACCATCCTTCAAGAATAAAAATTTGTTGAGGTCCTTTTTAGGCCCTCTTGCCTTTCCCAGTCTCTCCTCTACCTCCCGCTTCAGGAGAGGATTCGTTTTACTTTGGGGAGACTGGTTATTCAGATTCTTGTTCGAAGGCTTTAAGGCCTTCGACGCTTTTTTAATAAAAAAATTTTCGGCGGTCTCTCGCTGGTCCTTCTTCAAGGCACCAGTGGGACTCGCCTTAGTGGCCTCACCTTTTCCGCAACTCGTCCCCTTCTCCGGAAGCCCAGAGGTGTGTGCGAGAGGCTCAACAACGGCCGCCCTTTATTTAATGCCCCGAGGCGGGCCCGGAGGTGTTCCCCGAGGCGGGCTAGGGGGTGTTCCCCGAGGCGGGCTCGGGGGTGTTCCCCGAGGTGGGCTCGGGGGAGTTCCTCGAGGAGGTGTCCTCGGTGGTATAGGTGGGTGAGACGATCTTTGTGGTGGTTTTGCCTCCTTTAAAAATTTAGGCGCCACAGAAGTTGGCGCGGAATCAACATAAATGTCTCGAGAAGAGACCAATGGCACTGGTCGCGTTAGCTCCTTAGCAAGATTAACTGCGCAATGGCAGTTGGGACAGTTTATATTTTGACTGACAATCCGGCTATATGAAGTTTGAAATACCGGAGCTTGACTTGATACGTATTCCTTGCGTGCCTGGGCATATGAGATCTTCTTTTCAGATTGTATCTCCAGGACTTTCTTCTCTACCTTCCATTTTGGACAGGCCCGAGACCAGGCGGAATGCGGACCCTTGCAGTTGACGCAGTATTTAGGAGACTCGCATGGTGTTTCGTGAGCCTCCTGTCCACAATCCGCACAGGTTGGCTTACCACGGCATCGCAGCTTCGTATACCCAAATTCCTGGCACTGAAAACAGCGCCGAGGGTTAGGGACATACGGCCGGACCCTGAGCACGTAGAAGCCTGCTCGGACCTCCTTCGGAAGGGTAGGAGTCGCAAATGTGAGGATATACGTATCCGTCTACTTTTCTTGTCCATTTTTTTTGTGACAATACGGTACACTTCGGTGACATGCTGGGGGGAAAGCTCCTCACAGATCTCCTCAATGCTTACGCAGTCGAGGTCATAACAAGTGACCACTCCCTTGCAAACATTGAGGAACCTGTGGGGCTCCACCTTAACCTGTATATTTACCGTATTACTCAACGGTATTTCGGAGATCGCCATAATATTTGAGGATTGAGTGTCGGTCATAGTCTGAATCATAATGGTGCCATCGCGAAGTTTCCTTATTAAAACGTCAGATTTTGCTGCTCCATTTATCACTCTTTCGAGGATAAATGGGCTGACACGTTTCAGATTTTCACTTTCATCCACTCGAGACATCACCAGGAAGCGGGGCTGGGGCCTCACCACTTCCTGGCTTTTCATCAAAACAGGGCTGGATGGCCTTACCCGTTTCCGCCTCTTATCATTAATACGGCCCTGTGAGGGGCCGGGCAGTAAGATGCCAGCAGAACTTGGCAGTACGGTGCCAGCGGACAGTAAGGTGTCAGCTGTGACAAGAGACTCAATCATGAGTGGGAGGACAACCTGCAAAAGTACTCGGATCGTAGACCCAGGTTGATCCCAGTTGGTTCTACCACATAGGGCCCTGTTAACTCTTCCGACGAGAGGCTCCATACGACGCTAGACATGACAACCTTCATATGGAGCATCGCCGGAAGAGAGGTCACCCCAGCAAGTGTATGCAGGACAGTGCTAATTTTACGTCCGGGACCCTCATGAACGCAACCGGTCTTATCTCAAGGTAGGGTACCCGGTTGTCATCCCTAAGGCCCTTCTACCAAGATATTACAACCAGCGCACTTTCATTCGGGAGCTCAAGGCAGTGGTATCCAATAATAAACAGAGAAGAGCCGGGTTAGTTGCCAAGGTCGTCAGCGGAAAGGCCAAAGGCCTCTGTGCAGGATGAACGGTGGGGGAAAGGAAGAAAAAGGTAAGGGTAGATAAAGCGAAGGGGGAAGAGTGAAAAAAAGGGGGAAAGTGAAGGAAGAAGAAAATGATGTGAAAGGAAAGATATAGGATAGGTTTGTCCCACACGAGGTACGTCCTGCACAGAAACCTCCCCTTTTAGTCGCTTCTTACGACAAGCAGGGGTTACTGCGGGACTATTCTAAACCCCCTCCCGCAGGGGGACATTCTCGTGTTAAACCGGTACTAAGAAAGGGGATTTTGAGGTCTAAATCCCGGTTGGGTCCAATGAGTGTGGTTTTTAAAAAAAAAATGTTTCCTACTCTCCTTCCAAGCAAATTCTGACAGATTCCCTCTAAAATTCTTCCTTCCTCATTCTGATCCCAGTAGAGTAATTATCATATAATATGTGTATAGCCTAAACAGGCAGTAAGACCTGATTAACAAACCGTCGAGATTATTATGAATCTTTACGCTCTATGTAGACTCAAACACAAACAAGTGGGCCTTGCAAGAAAATTTGTTTCCCTTATATTTCAAACCAAACTACGGCCATGGTAATTTTCTATTGATATAACGTGTATAAATACCCGTTCGAGCTATATTACTTTATGTTTATTACATGTAGAGATGAGGAAAGAATAGTTTTATAGGTAATGTACGCGAATTTGCATGTAAATGGTAAATGTAGTGGCAAATCATTATAAAAAATAACTGCACCATCAGTGATCGAATGATTCATAGAATAGAATGAATTCTTGATGATAGCGAGACCGGGTACAAATTGCTGTCAAGTGTACTGAGGCCTGAGAGTGAATTTTAATAATTTTTTTACTATTTTTCCTCCACGCAAATGAAAGTACATATCCTCTACATTCTGCATTTCTCTTTCTTACACCTTTGTGAAAAATATGTGGAGAGCCCGAGCGTGCTATTAAATACGTGATACACACGACATAAAAATTTGGGCCACGATTATTGCACAGTTAATTTTTATTTTAGTTAATAATAATTATGTCCCTACAATACTTGTTTTAATATATTTTTATTTTAAATACGGTAAAATAAGTGAAGAAAGAATGAGTAGACAAATAAATGGGAAAACACTACTAGGATACCTGAAAAGGATAGACAAATATTAACTTCCTAAATAAAAGCTGACCACGTCAGTCGAGATTATTAACAATGAGGCATTCCTGCCTGTCAGAGATTTTCATCTTACTTTTCGTTCGAACTATCCAAATTTAATTTAACTATTTTAAAGTGACTAAGAAAGGAAGAATTTAGGAGAAATGTTCCCACATTTGCTTGAAAAGAGAGTGAGGAATCATAGGCAAAATATCTCGGTACGTTCGGCCGAGATTATAATCCCAACTTCCTTGTCAGCGGCAAACTAGATTAGATGAGCTTGACATTATTCCACATTCCAAGCGTTTTGGCCGTGTTTATTAAACACTTTACCTATAAAGGTATGTTTTATATGACGAGAGCGATTCACCCAGCAGGATTTGAACTACGACCTCCCATTCCTCAGAAAACTAGACGAGACAAGACAAGACTCACGCCTTTGTTTGTGTTCCTGTCAGTGTGTTAATTATAATGTTTTAGGACTTATGCTGGCATGCCATACAAATTTAGGTCTTGTGAATTTAGGTCTTGTGCCGTTAAGTCTTGTGCTTGTTGGCTTGTAAAATTAGGTCTTGTAAAATTAGGTCTTATGCCTTTAGGTCCACTGCCGGCTCTAACACTTAAGGATGTTTAAAGTAATATATGAAAAAATTTTTTTAGGTCCAGTGCCTTTAGGTCTAGTAAAGTTAGGAACTATAAAATTAGTTGTTATAAAGTTAGGTGTTATGAAGTTAAGATATTTAGTTTAGGAGTTGTGACTTTAGGTCTTATAATTTTAGGTCCACTGCCGCATGTCCGAAACCTTCCCACCCCTGGTGAGTGGCAAAGGTACTAATATTATTATTATTATTATTATTATTATTATTATTATTATTGTTGTTGTTATCGGCCCATCGACACATCTAGGCCATTAGGGCCTTGAAATATATTAAAAACATAATAAAATCCCCATAGGGGAAAGAGATATAACCTTCACCATCTGAGACACTCCATAGGAATGCTCAAATGGCCTCTTGGTATAAATTAAATGATACACCTGCTAAAAAAAACCCACAAGTGTATCACTCCAATAAAAAGACAAAACAAACATATTAAAATATAACACGTTAAAAAGACAAAACATGTTAAAATGATAATACGTTAAAAAGACAAAACAACATGTTAAATTGTAATAAAACCGTTAAAAAGATCTCAATATGAGATAATATCCAAAAGAGCCACTTTATAAAAGTGACTCAAATGGCATTAAAAAGATCCACCTGGCGTATAAAACGGAGTAAACAAATAACTCCATCCGCACTATCGCGTAATAAAAAACGTAAGTCACCTTTAAAATCAAGAGCCAGACGGATAGGGGCTAGTTTGCGACACTCCACCAAAATGTGATGCACACTAAGGGGAGTATCACAAAACTCACACACTGGAGGTGGATCCCCTCTTAGTAAAAAACTATGGGTCAATGAAGTATGCCCGACGCGGAGTCTCGTCACGATGACCTCCTCTCTTCTAGACTTTCGTATAGAAGAGGGCCATCGCGACACACCGTCCCTGATGGACCGCAGCTTGTTCTGAGCAGGGGTCGAGACCCACTGCTCGTGCCAGGTGCGTAAGACTCCACGCCGAACATAACCCTTTAGATCTAAAAACATGACACCCAAACTCGCCTCCGGAGGCATACGTGCTGCCTCCTTGGCTGCCTGGTCCGCCAGTTCATTTCCTGGAAGACCAGCGTGACCAGGAATCCAGCAAAAGGCGAGCCGGGTGCTTAATGAATCAATTTTTAAAATTTGTTCGTGAATCATCTGCACGAGAGGATTCCACGAGTAGAGAGTGGACAATGCCGACATAGCACTCATGGAATCCGTGCAGATGAGGACAGAACGGTGACTACTTCGGTAAACAAAACACAAAGATTTAAAAATGGCATATAATTCAGCTGTAAAAACACTGGTTTCATTAGGTAAACCAAATTTAAAATTGGATCCTTCCACAACAAAAGCACATCCCACGGAGACTCTAGATTTAGAGCCATCAGTGTAGATGCGCTCAAATCCGTGAAAGCGAGTGGAGAGGAGCTCATTAAAATTCCTCTCATATACAAAGTTTGGGGTGGTCGCTTTAGGGAACTTGGCAAGATCAAAATGGCATTTCGGAGGGCGTATTTTCCAGGGAGAAACTCGACCTGGTGATGTGGGGATAGCCTTTGGCAGGACTATCCCACACGTGTCGAAAACAGATAGCATCCGGATCCCAACCGGCCTTGTACTACGTCATTTAGTTTCATACAAGACACGGTTAGGGGGATGAAATACAGGGCGGTAAGCAACATTATTTGGCATGCAATGCAGTTTCGACACGTAAGATGCCAGGAGGTAAGACCGCCGGTAAGAAAGAGGGGGCTCACCGGCTTCAGCACAGATGCTGACGACTGGACTGGTACGAAAAGCACCAGTAGCCAGTCGAATGCCAGCATGGTGGACGCTATCGAGCATCTTTAACGCCGAGGGTCTAGCGGAACCATATACAAGACTGCCGTAATCAAGTTTTGATCTCACCAAGGCTCTATAGAGACGCATCAAGGTTTCCCTATCAGCACCCCAAGAGCGACCACTCACAACTTTAAGTAAATTCAAAGCATTAATACACCTCGCTTTCAGGTCTTTGATGTGGGGGATCCAAGTTAGTTTAAAATCGAATAAAAGTCCCAGGAACCTTACGGTCTCGGAGACAGGTAAAACAACGTTGTTCAATAAAATATTGGGGGCTGGCTGTATTCCACGTAATCTATGGAAGTGGACGACAGTCGTCTTGGCCGCAGAGAAACGAAAGCCATTACGAGATGCCCACAACCATAGATTGTTTACAGCGAGTTGTATCTGTCGTTCAGCCCTGTGGAGACTTGATGAACTGCAATAGATTGCGTAGTAATCCACAAAAAGACATGAACGGACAGGTACGTGCACGTTGTCCACGATGCTATTTATCGCGATAGCGAATAACGAAGTGCTTAAAATACTACCCTGAGGCACCCCATTTTCTTGAATAAAATCATCGGATAAGGTGTTGTTTAACCTTACCCGGAAGTGTCTATCAGACATAAAATTAGATATAAAAATAGGGAGGTTCCCCCGGAACCCCCAATTAAACAGGGTCTTTAAAATGCCGTACCGCCAGGTGGTGTCGTAAGCCTTCTCCAAATCAAAAAAGACAGCCAAGAGGTGCTACAAACTTTCAGGGTTTTGGTCGAAGAGCAGAATTAGGGGGCAGTTTGTTGCCATCCAACCCTATGTTACTTTGTTAGTACCGCGACTGTTAACATTATACGTTACTGAGTTAGGGATTAGGAAGTTTGGATTTAGAGGAAGTGGCCAGGATTCGAATCCCGGTCTCCCTGGCATCGGCAGTCTAATCCAACACGAGAGTGACCTCTCAAACCATGCGACCACCGAAGACAGTCTTCCCCAGAAATATTTGAAAAATGAAGCTCAACCACTCGGAGATAGTGATAGTAAAAATAAAATCTAGCTCGGACATTTTGTTAAATGTTGACGTTTCATGACCACCTGAAACAGGAAAACTATTTTTTGCTATACCGTCTGTCTGTCTGTTGGTCTGGGCAAAAAAAAACTATTTTCTAAAAATCCGCTCTGACAAATGTTATTAAACTTTATAGACCTATATGAAAATCGTTTAATATTTCAACCAAAATGTAAACCCTCGTTTTTACATGAAACATACTTTTAGGGCAAACGTGGTCACATGTTGTAAAGCTGCAGAAATAAAAATGTTGTATTTATATGTATTTAATTACTATGCTACTACTAGTATTACTTGTAGTCTGTCCACTCCCCTCACATTTATTGTTATATTAGAGCGATGATCTCATAACAACAAGATTTCAACATTTCTGTAGCTGTAATTGTCTCACAGATAACACCACGACCAAGTGGAGAGAGAGGTTTATATTCGCAGGTGGAGAGCCGGTCATGTGTCTCCGTTTAGTTGCAGGAACCGCCGTGATGGCGCTAGGCGATGAATGGAACAACTGAAACATGGATCGCGCATTAGTGCGATTGGAAGCGGGGGAGGGGCCTTGCCCACTATGTCACCACCCCTATGGTCGTTATAATCACCACAAATTAATCGGAGTGCATTGATGTCCACCAAGAGCGCCAGTTGTGGCCAGAGCTCTCCGTGGAACTGGGAAAGAGAGGTTCCTCGTTTATATTTCCTACAGTGCCAAGACTGTTGATTACAACAAGAGTTGAACTGTAGCTCATGTCCAGTTAATTGTTTATAGTTCCTACAGTTCCAAGTAGTTTTGATGTGTGTAAGCGACTGGGTGTAAAGTAGCCTTTTTGTCAAAGAATGGAAACAAAAATATAGATAAAAATAATCTTGGCGTTAATAAAGAATTGATCGTGTTCCATTTCCTGATTACAAGAGGTAGAGGGAGCCAGTGAAGATATGAGAATGTGAGATCAGTTCTAATAAATTGTGATATGGCAGCAGGTATACAATAATTAAGGTACAGGGCTTGTTATTCGTCCCCGTGCCTAATTCCATCGTCCTGGCTTCCTCGTCTGGTGAGTGCTGCAGTCAGTGTTAAACCTCGCCAATGACGCTGTGATCCTGTGGCTCTGGGTTTGTTTTTGCGCGAGTTATTTTTGTTACTATTTTTTTTGTAAATGTTCAAGTAATTGTTTTGTCTACATTTCCAAGGCCATATCTCTTACTAAGGCATGTAAATAAATCCCTATATATCTGTAATATGTAGCTTATGGTGTCTATTTTTACAATGCGCAAGCTACAGGACAAGAAACAAAGCGTGTTTTGAGAATGCTGTCGCCATATTGTTTGTGTACACTGGCCCAGGGACGAAATTTAGAGCTCTATATCAGTTGGTATAGTATTTTTTATTGGTGTGTTTCTAGATGGGGAAACATAAGGAGTCTCTGATAGAAGCCATAAAATCTGTAAGGGATTAAAAATAAGGGGGGGTACAAAACTGCCGTAAAAGCGTTTAACATACCAAGAGCAACTTTGAAGGACTATGTAAAGTCTGGTGTTCAAGCTGAAGAATGTGTGTAGGAGGAAATAGGAAGAAAACCTACTTTAACTGAGGAGGTTGACAAATTGCTGGTCGATTATTGTCTGGAAATGCAAAGGAATTATTATGGAGTGACTCTGGCAGGTCTCAAGAGGATGGCTTACCGGTTAGCTATCAGGAACAATCTTTCTCACCCTTTCTCTACAGAGACAGGACGGGTTGGCCGAAAACGGCAGAGTCTTTTCTTGAAAAGACATCCACATCTTTCTGTTAGAAAACCACAAAATGTATCGCTTGCTAGAATTCAAGGATTCGCACGTGAAAATGTTTAGAAGTTTTTTACATATACAAACAGGAGCTAGAGAAGGTTAATTCTGATCCTAGAATATTTAATGTTGATGAGACGCTGTTGTACAGCATAAAGCGAAAGCCAAAGGGAAGAGATAAATACACAGGCTGGCTTCTGCAGAATGAGGAGTAACTATCACTGCAGTCAGCAGCAGTGCAGTTAGTTTCCCTCATGTTAATCTTTCCTCAGAAGCAGTGGCAGGTGGAACTACTAGATGGAGCACCTTCTGGTTCGATAGGTGGTGTCTCTGTTAGTGGGTGTATCAGTGGTCCCCTTTTTTCTAGGTGGCTGGAACATTTCATTATCAAAGTGATACCCCATTGTTCTTTTATTAGATTGCCAGTATTCACACACTTTCAACATCCATCTGATCGAGAGAGCCCGAGAAACTGGCGTCTCAATTGTTTGCCTGCCTCCACACTCTACAGTCAAGATGCAGCCCATGCATGTGTTGTTAATGTTTCCTCTTAAGTCAAACTACCCAAGATCAGTTGAGAATTGGCTCTCAATTAATCAGAACCATATTGTCAGAAATATTCAGGTTGCTTCACTGTTTAGGAAAGGCAATGTGCAAGCTGCAACCCTGGAAACAGCAATCAATGTATTCAGGAAGACAGGCCTCTAACCTTTCAATCCAGATATTTTCCGTGAAACCGACTTTATTGTTCAGTCAACTGAGAATCAATCCGTCCCTGTGCAGAGTGCTCATTTATAGCATCCTTCAACATCTAGTGCTCCACTGAAACAGGACGTTAAATCTGTTGGCCCTTTAACACATGGGTTGTCTTTGCCAACACCTGAAGATCTATCAACACCAGCTGGTCCTTTAACATGTGGATGCTCCTCATCCCAGAAAATCTATCCAAAATACATTAGAGAAGTTCCAGCAATTCTGCCTTCAACCTCAAACAGGTGCGGTGAATCGTTTATAGTGACAGGAACCCACACAAAGAAAAAGTTCAGGAGGCTACAGAGAAAAAACGCAAAGCAGATAATGTTGAAGAATAATCAGAGTTATCGAAAGAAGCTTTCATTTTCTTTGTTATGGTTCTTATTTATTACTCTTATTTCTAAACTACAACATTACAAAGAATGATTACTTATTAATAAATCTATTAAATACACGTCTTGAGTTGGTCGCACACGTCTATTACAATGTGAAAACACGCACGCTAGTGTTGACACTCTCAGCCCCTTTGCTCGACTGTCTCTCTTGTCACACCTGTCTGGCTTAGCCCTACGCTCGGCCCGTTGGAATGTCCCCACTCCCTTGCTGTGAGGGGTGGCCCAACCCTGGTGACTTTTCAAACACAACTTTAAGCCCATTAGCGTCCATTTTACTAACCGAGAGTAAATTAAATTGTAATCCAGGGACAATAAGTACATTGGAAATTTTGACAAAGTTTTTATTACCTTTGTGAGTCACAGACGCGTGTATATCTCCGATCTCTTCAGCACACAACATCGATCCTGATTTAGCAATTTTTATTTATAGACTTTGATAGGCGTCTCTTATTTGAGACCAAACTAATAATTTTTATCACTGATCATATGTTCCGTGGCGCCAGAGTCAAGCAACCACACAGATCCATCACAACAAGCCACTGACGTTAACACAGTCAAACTAAATTCATCATCACTAGCTTCAGCTACATTTGCTTTACGTATTGAATTATTCTGCTGCTTCTTGCCTTTCAATTTTGGACAGTCCGAACGAAAATGACCAGCTTTATGACAGAAAAAACTTATTACCAGTAACTTGCTTTGAAATGCTTCGTTTACAATTGGGACAACATTCCGGCTGCGAAGATTTCAATTTTCTGGCCTTCCAATCAGTAACGCTAGAGAATGATTGGCTGCATCCATCGATAACTTCTGCTTGTCGTTTGCTCTGCTCATCAAGTAGGCGCGTTTTTACGAATGCCAGGTTGAGATTATCAGCAGATAATGTCTCTATGGTAGTGACAATTACTTGATATTCAGATGGCATAGTCAAGAGAAGATGGCAGACAACATCTAATGCTTCGAGGTTAGCTCCCGATGATTTCAATTCCAGAATGGTACGATCAAACCTAATAAAATGCAATTCAAGGGTCTCTAAAGAGGGATGAAATTTCATCATCAACAAGGTTTTGCGTAATAAAAGCTAATTAGCAATACCTTTACGAACGTAAGTATTACAAAGCACTTGCCATATATCATAGGCGGTGTTCTTATACTTCACACAATCCAAGTGGCTGTCCGAGATTCGTTGTATAATCTGTGACTTACACTTACGGTCGGCTTTCCGAAGCTTGTCCAACTCTTTTTCCTTTTCCGCCTTAATTTCAACATTATCACTAGACGCAATTTTCACTAAGTCCCGATAGTCACCTTGAATAAAGGACAACAGATCGACTTCATCTAGAAGAGTTTCTACTCGAAACTTCTAGTTGTTAAAATTAGTGCCGTCGAAAAGCGGAATTCTGTACTTTTTGTCTTCTTCTAAAACCATTATGGCGACGGTGATTGGAAACGGTGTCACAAACAACAAGCAAACACGTAAAGCTCACGCGTATTACGGTGCACACTTGACTTATAGGTTTATCCGTCCTAAAATCCACAATCACAAGCCTGGGCCCATAACCTGTCAGAGTACACAAGTTTATAGAAAGATATAACGAGTTTTAGAATTACCAATACATGATGTAACTAAGAACATGACTCAACTGTTACAAAGGTTCATATGCATGGACACAGATTAGATAAAAAACGAACAACACATCTAACGATGGTACCAACTTAAACTAGAATATCCCTGCATATAATTGCATACTTTAACAGGTATTGTGGCATGTTGTGTTTCTATGTATGTAGATATGGTTGTATGGATATTCGAAATTTCATGAGGATTTTAATTACATGATATGTTTAAATTTATATATTATGGTATGTTTTACGAATGAATGTATGTATATAGTACCTAATATGCATGTATGTAGATGTATATGTTAAATTATTGATAGTCTACTGACCCGCCTCGTGACGTAGTTAGATAACTTGTTAGATTCATGTTGAGCCAGAATACCACGTATGGGGAGATCGAGGTTATAATTTCGGTCGGGTGCACTGGGGGTGCTATTTCCTAAATGGTTTTCCACTCTCCCTCCACGCAAATTTGGGCGTACTACTCTTCACACTTAAACTTAAACATAATAATATGACAAGATATTTTATTGAAGACTACTGTGGAATAGGCCTACTGGGGACACCACATTAAAAAAAACCCAGCATATACTCTACCTCAAAAGGTGGTGTGGAAATGAGTATGTATATTATAGCATATAGTTTAAATAATAGTCAAAAATGTATTATTGTAGTATTGTATTATTACATTTAATTGTCTCTAGATAGTTAATTACACCTTATTCTTATTACTTCCTTCTCCAATATCTTTGACGATCTTGCTACAAGCTTGTTCGTGTATGTGGATCCGATGGTAGACATAACTTTTGATATTATAAAGAAAGGGTAAACTCTCAACTAGTCTCATGAATTCATTGCAAAAAGTGCACAACTAACATGTATTATATTCCAAAACACTACTGGGGTGGCGAACGTGAGGCAGCCGCCATAAAAGTTAAGCTAGACATACATGTGAGATGTACTCACGGAAATATTTATATGAAGTGTGTAACGTTTAAAAGAGCTAGCCTGATATATTAATGTTTGTACGCCCCCCATTAGGGTGACATTTGATATAACGATTGAATTGGGTCCAAGTTTGCTGTTCTGTATTATAATAATTAAAAAGGGATGATGTCTTATTTTATAAATTAAAAGTTCTAGTGTTTTATAGTTATTTTTATTTTAAGTAGATAAACAGTTTTTTTGCTAGATATTTCACACGTAGTAGATTTTAATAAAAGCCCGACTATTACGTTATATGCATGATAATTCCCGACACGTGAGATTTAGAACACAGATTAAGATGTCATAGACTCTACCTACACGGCTCCTCGTCAGGAAGGAAAGTGAAGAGATACGTAGGCTACCCTGGAGGGGTATATCAAGCGACATTTCCTTCTCGAAGCTTCCTAAAAAAAAAAAAGGCGTGGTCATCCAGGTGCGTTTCTGTCCACAAAACTGCGTTGTCTTTTTTTTTAACAGAGACGTAGAATGATGTCACCATACCTTGCAACTTAACACCTTAACACAAATAAATCTTACGACCCGCTCTCATTTAAAATATCGTAATTTTGAACATTATGATGTATAATTCCAAATAATTACAAGTGAGAGAAAAATTGTTAATTATGTGTGTAACAGTAAACTTTTAAAATACTAGACTTAAGACATAAGCCTGGTCCTAAAATTTAGCCTCGCATTCGACACATCATCATTTCTAAATATTTGAGTTCTACTGCATTTTAAATATTTAAAAAAAATACTACTGGTCTTGAAAGGGGGGTAACAAATGTCCCGTTTGACCCCCCTCCCTCCCGCCACTTGGGAGTGCCAATGTTTTCACTCCTGCACCCTTCGATGCACCCGGCTAATTGAGAGGCTGACCAATGGAATTTAAACATAAATTGAAGGTTTTGTAATCCCTCAACTGCCTAACACACTGTGTTCATCCTGTAAGTTGACAAACCACTAGTTTCCATAGTTTTAAGTAGCGCGCAAATTTAAGCTATTTTGTTGTTGTATAGCCTAGTAGTGTGGTGATATCCGTCAAACAATACATTTTTGCAATGTTTGAAATGTAAGAGCTCATATTTTCGAGCCAAAAATAATTCCTTTTATAAATAAACTTAGTTTCTGGAGTAACTTTTTCTTAGAAGGATCGGCAACGTTGTAAAAGACCCATCCCCATTGTAAAAGAAAATAAACCTGTCCCAAAAGGATGTTTGGAAGGGCGAGGAAGAAGTGTTCACAGTGTCAACTAATAACTGCCCAGCCTCGACCTCTCTCTTCCCTCCAAATATATTAATAGTCACTAACAATAATTGCAAAAGAGAGCGAAAAATAAATTCTAATCTATTTTTCACCTTTCTATAACCAATATAGCGTCTTAAAAAGTAGATACCTGTTTGTGTGGTCGTAATATTCGAACAATCGATATATTTCTAATAAACTGGAAATAGACATGGAACCCAAAAGCGGATAAAATATTTTGATTTTCATTTAGATTTAATCCATTATTTTGGGGGCGAATAAATTCAAAGTTAAAAAAAATTGTTTCTTTCTTTAAGTCACGTATTCGTTATAAACATTTATATTGGCTTTATAAGTGAAAACTATCATCTTTAGTAAATTAAAAGCTTAGGAAATGTTGGCAGCACACGTCAAAATTTCACGGCACACAGGTTGGGAACCACTGGGATATAGCCTACTCGTTTGGACGAATTATTCTAATGTGTTTGGGATTAATAAGGTTGGATTAAGAGGAAGTGTACCTTCTTTTGCGTGGAGGGAGAGTAGAAGCCCATTTAGAAAAAAACACCTTTACTACACCCGAATGAGATTTTAGCCCCAATCTCCCAGTCTTCAGCAGTTTAGTATATCACAAGAGTGACATCTTAGACCATGCAGCCACCGAAGCGGATATAACTAATTTCGAATTATGTAAACAAACTAAAATCTAAAGTAAACCACCCTTTTAACATTGTACACAGTTTCCCAACATTTTGGATACAGCTAGTCAAGCTGTATTGAACTATAACTACATGCAAATACTTCATAATGATAGCTCAACGTTTTGGCACAGTCTAACCAGACCAAAAAGATCTCACTGTGACGTCATGATTTGAATGATAATTGTTTATAAAAGATTTTTATTTTATTTATGTTCTCGTTGTGCCTAACTACTACACAAAATTTTAATTATAACTGTATGGCATCCATAAAAAAAATAGAGTCCTTTGAGTTAATTTGAAAGTTATGCTCGTTTTACCAACAAGTGAAACAAAAATATTCTGAAAAACAACAAACAAAAAAATTCTGAAGACCACAAGAGGGGGGGAGAAAGTAGATTGTAAGGAAGTGTTTACCAAGTCAAAGTCGATTGAAATGTATTTTTATGACGGAAGTCACTTTATAAAGTGTTTTACTCACTATCTCCAGTTCAAAATATTTTAAACTCGTTTACCTCAGGTTTGTCTCGTATCTTTCTCATTAGCTGAGTAAAAGTGACGCAGACCTACATGGTCAACATTATTATTACACAGCTTCCTAATGGAAAAAAAATCAACATTTTTTTGTTTGTTTAACGCACTACACCATGTGTGTGTCACCCTGGCCACCCGACTTATAGCCACCCGGATTTTAAAAACGCCCATCGTTTGTGCTACTTTGGTGTTGGTTAGTGCTCGATTTTCATCGTTAGTGCTGTAAATTTGAGGCACTTATTCATGGTTGTTTATGAGTGGCTAGGGAGATATCGCCCTGGACACCCATTATAAGAAATAGAAATAACCCTTTTGTTGTACGTACCACTCGTGGTACGCATACCAAAGTTTGGGAACCAGTGTTCTAGTGGCATCCAAATTAAAAAAATATACTTGGGGAAATAGCTAAAATAGCTTTTAGAATTAACTCATTTCCAAAAGATTTCCAGGCGATGGCCAATCTAAGGGCCGTTCCTATATACGAAAAGATGTTGTCCCCAGGGAGATTGCTAGGAGCTCTCCCTCTGGCAGCTTGCCTGGTATCAGTTTTACAATCCTGCCTATATTCACTACCTGGGTGATTGCCTGACGGCTCATTGCTGAGTAACAGATTTGTACTAGCGAGGAGGATATTTGGCAACATAGTCACTCAACCCAGTTTGAAATATGGCTTTGAATTATTTCTGGGAGTTTCAGAACGCGTTTTGCTAAAGATCGTCATTTATTACAAGTTTTAGCGCGACTTTAATCTTTTCTGTTAAAAATGTCCGCCAAGAGGTTTGTACCATATACGTCAAAAGAAAAGGCTGTGCTTCTTGACCTTGTTCATAGATACAAAAACATTGTCGAAAACAAGAAGACTGATGCAACATCGAATTCTGAAAACAAAGAAGCTCGGAATAATATAGCCAAGGAATATAACTCCAACTACAACGTTTCCAAGCGGGATGAAACCCAGCTAAAAAGGTAATTACACCTCATCAAACTGTACTGCTTATTTTGAGAACTGTGTTTATTCAAAACCAAGTTTGACAAACTAACTATATCTAAAAAGTAGGCTACCGCAAACTTATTACATTGGGTGAATATTAACTATGCCTAATCTTTCTGTAGGCGAGTGACAAAAGTGACAAAAGCTATAAGAATTACCTCTTAATCATTCCTATTTTAATATTGTCCATCGACTTTCACTTCGCTCATGTAATATCTGTGTAAAACTTTGTTGATTAATATATTCCTATAGTAAATACTTGTTTCTTAACTTTCAAAACTGTAGGCACTACTATGCCTACATTTGTGTATAGGCCTACTAATTAATTATTTTATTCTTAGGTTGCAAAAAACTGTTGTGGTTCTTTAGTTAAATAACACCTTTAAATTGTTCAAAATGTTTTAACTTAAGAAGTACAATATCTATTTTTCAAATTATATTAAATTTGCTAACACTTCCATTGTAGGCCTTGACAGGTTTTTAAATCCTCTTTTTCCCACTTCAAATAAATGTATATATACACACCTGGTTCAATAGCTACAAACCAGTGCTAATGGGGTGTCCTAAATCGTTAATGTGATATGGTCAGAGATGCTGGGAAAAATTCAAATCTCAAGTGAGGAAACAAAAGCAGTTGGAAAGGCAGCATTCCATGAAAACAGGGGGAGGAGAGCCTTACAAAAACTCCCCTGCTGACGACGAGCTTGCTGCCCAAGTGTTGACAATTCAGCCATGGCTGTGTAGTGACAAGCACTGACTGTAAACAAGCAGGTAGGGGGGAACGTTATAACGGGACAATTCTCCCTCCCCTAGTGTTCACCAAGACAGAAGGGTTGGCGACAGATCCCGGCAGCCGGGTAGTGTGAGCTCTGGCCTTGGAGCGGTGACTAGGCTTGTACTGTACGTGTTAAACAAACATTACACTGGTGGCATGCGGTGTGTGTAATAGTTTCGTATAAAAGTGATACGCTTAGAACGATAGTTTATTATTAACTTATATTCTAGTACTGTTATTAATTGGAGTGTTTAGCAGTGGATGTGCTTCCAAAATCATTACATATTTCTACTATTATTATGTTCTCTGTATTTTGTGTGCGTGTGCTACCTGATAGCTAGTGCGACTGAACGGTACTCTTCACTATTATAGATAATTGTGACGGTATTTATTATTTAGCGCTATGGCTTGTTCAGCTTTGTTTCCGTCCAAATTTAGTGGGGACATGGATGAGTCGTTTGAAGAATGGCTCTTTACTTTCGAGCTCTTGGCCGCAAATAATGGGTGGAAGAAGGAATCACGTCCTTTGTTTTTGGGACTATCCCTTACTGGGTCAGCGCAAAGCGTCTACCGTTCTCTCACAGATAAAGACAGAAAAGATTTTGATAAAGTGTATTCCGAGTTGAAGATTGTTTTCAAAAAACAATATTGCCAGATTTAAAGAAAGCGGCGTTTGTTTCACGTTACCGCAAGACAAACGAGCGTTTAACAACACTCGCAATTGACCTGCAGATTTTAGCAATGGAAGCGTACCCGCAGTTTAATCAAGAATCTCGGGATGAACTGGTCCGTGACCGGCTTATTCAGTGTATAGAAGACAGTGACATTCGCGTAGCATTGCGCCGGGATCCCGCCAAAACTGTTATAGATCTTGTAAGTCGCGGGGAAATGATGGAGGCAGTGTCTGAAATTGAGCGTGCGGTGCCGGTTGAACGCGTAGTTGCCGCCACTACTCCTGTAGCAGAGACAAATATAACACCTGTTTTATTGCAGCAGTCTATTCAAGAGGTAGTGGAGGGAGCACTTCGGTTGGTTTTAGAAGAGAAGAGACCTCATGTTACGTCTCGGGTGAGTCACCAACAACATATTGATCCTGCGCGTCAAGTATTAAAGTGCAGTTACTGTAAATACCGTGGCCATCGAGAGGACGAGTTCTGAGTAAAGAAACGTGACTCTCGGGATGGAGTTACACGGGATCAGTCGGGACCACGTTGCTTCCGATGTGGAGAAAGAGGACACGTACGGCGGGAATGTGTGGCAACATTTTCGGGAAACTCGCGATCGCCGATGTAGATTGTTTTCGCCTACCTACACCGGCCTTCCATCAGGCTCTCGAAATCTCTGCGATAAATAATCCAGTTGCGATCTACGCGTTTGGATCTATTCGCTCCATTAAACTGGAGTTCCTAATTGATTCCGCAGCTACAGAGTCCATAATACGAGAAGACGTGTGGGAACTCGTCAAGAGGCCAGAGGATCAACTTGTCTCATCAACGATCTCAATACATGATGTAAGTGGGCGTATGTTATGAGTTTTAGGCCGGGTATCCCTACCCGTCATACTCGGTAATACTACGTACACACAAACATTTTTTGTAATCAAAGATATTTCCCAGTCTGCTCTGTTAGGTTTGTCATTCATATTGGCACATAAGTGTGATATAATTACTTCTCAGGATGTCCTCAATATTGGTCGAGTTAAAGTTCCATGTCATTATGTTAAGTATCCAAACTCCAAGAAATCCCTATTCCAAACACACGAGTCACATGTCAATCTTGCGGAAACTATCACCGTGCCTGTCAGAAGTGAACTGTTTTTACCACATGGTGGAATAGTGGCTTCAGAATTTGAAGAGTTGGAAGGTTGCTTGGAGCCCAACCTGCAAGTAGCAGCAAAATACGGCATTCTCTCTGCTTGTATTTTGGTCACAGCTCGCAATAATAGGGTACCTTTCCGGCTTCTAAATACATCACCAGACCCTATTGTGTTGTATAAGGGGACATCAAATGAGCCACTTCCACCCCCTACCTGAAGAAGAAAAATCTTCTCCTGTGTGCTTCTCTCTAACCTCACAAACCAAATATCGTCAAGGAGCTGTATTATTCGACCTTACCCAAGCTAAGTGTTCTGAGGTTACGCGTGTGGAAACAATAGCGCTATTAAATGAGTTTGCGGACATTGTGGCACAAGATGATTCTGAGTGTGGTCGTACAAACCTAACATATCATCGAATTGAAACGGGTGAGGCTAGACCAGTAAAGCAACACCCGCGACGCGTTGCGTATAAATACCGGGAATATATTCGTAAGGAAATCAGTGACATGGAGAAACAAGGGAAGGTGAGTCCATCTACCTCACCATTGGCATCACCTATAGTACTTACAGCAAAGAAAGATGGTGGCGTTCGTTTCTGTTGCGACTACCAAAAACTTAATGAATTGACTGTCAAAGATGCCTATCCATTGCCACGTATAGATGACATACTTGAGGGTTTGTCAGGAGCAACATTGTTCTCGTCTCTCGACATGGCAGCCGCCTATCATCAAGTCGAGATAGCACCAGAAGATCGTCCCAAAACAGCATTTGTTACAGCAGATGGCCTCTACGAATTTAACGTAATGAGCTATAGCCTCTGTAATGCACCGGCTACCTTCCAACGCCTCATGGATTTGGTGTTAACAGGTATAAAGTGGAAAACCTGCATGGCGTACCTAGATGATGTGGTAATATGGAGTCGGGATGAAAAACAACACGTGGAACGTTTGCGTCAAGTTTTTACACGAATACGCGATGCTGGCCTCAAAATCAAGCCTCGGAAATGTCAAATTATGCGGGACCAGATTACTTTCCTCGGGCACAAAATATCAGCGCAAGGGATTGCTACATCAGAAGATAAAGTAAATAAGGTTCAATCTTGGCCCATCCCTATAACTGCGGAAGAAGTGAACTCTTTTCTGCAAACAGCCGGGTACTATCGCCGCTACATCCGCAACTTTGCTATGATTGCTGCACCTCTACAGCGACTCACCCACAAAGGAGTACCATTTCTGTTCGATACAACTTGTGAAAGAGCCTTTGAAGAGTTAAAAAGAAGATTAGTGACCGCCCCCATTTTAGGGTTTCCCCGTCTGGACTGTGAATGGCTGGTGGATTGTGATGCAAGCGCAGTTGGAATCGGGGCAGTACTTAGCTAGATTCAAGATGGCGAAGAAAAAGTAATTTCTTATTGGAGCCGCCCTCTCACTAAGACAGAGAGGCAGTATTGTGCGACACGTAGAGAACTATTAGCCCTGGTTGACTGTCTCCACTTCTTTCGTTGCTATCTTGAAGGAAGTGAGGGAGTGCGTGTGCGCACAGACCATAGAGCACTAGTCTGGCTCCACAATTTCAAAGAGCCTGAAGGGCAAGTAGCTCGGTGGCTGGAACGTCTATCGCGATTCAACTATATGGTAGAACATCGACCAGGTGTGAAACACGGTAACGCTGATGGACTTTCAAGAATGCCTTGTCGCCAGTGCCAACGTGTGGATGAAAATTCCGATGTGACGCCAAGTCCAAGCTCCTTCAAACCAGAAGCACAGTCGTGGAAATCCTGCAGTCAACTACAGAATGGGGGTTCTAAGAAAATCACAACCCCCCATTTCTTTCCAAGACGCAATAGTCACACCCATAGTTTTAGCCGCACCTGTGTCTGTGTCACCTGATGAGTTACGTCAGTTACAGTTAGATGATATAACGATCTGTCCTGTTATAAAGTGGAAAGAGGCCAACAATCGACCACCCCATGAGGATGCCGTGGCACTTGGAAGAACCACCACGAGTTTGTAGGCCCAGTGGGACCAACTAGAACTTAAGCAAGGTGTTCTTTATCGACGTTTTGAAGAAATTGGATATAACCATAGACTTCAGCTGGTTGTCCCACGAGTGCTTAGAACAGAAATCCTACGAAGTTTTCACGACACACCCACTGGAGGTCACTTAGGAATTCATAAAACGGTGGAAAAGGTCCGCTCACGGTTCTATTGATCGGATCTCCGTCGAGACACCACAGCGTGGGTCCAGCAATATCCTGATTGTGCGGCTAGGAAAACTCAAATGATAGCTAAGGCACCACTACAGAAGTTTAGGGTCGGTGAACCACTACAACGGATTGCCATTGATATATTAGGCCCCTTTCCAAGAACTTTGCGGGGAAAGAAAGTAATTATGGTTGTATCAGATTAATTTACTCGTTGGGTGGAAGCGTACGCTCTGCCAAACCAGAGGGCAGTCACAGTTGCACGAGTTCTGGTGGACGAATTCATCAGCAGGTTTGGCGTCCCTGTTGAACTTCACACCGACCAAGGCAGAAATTTTGACGGGACACTAATCAGACACTTGTGTGATTTATTACAGATTGCAAAGACGTGAACAACAGCTTACCATCCTATGTCAGATGGTTTAGTGGAACGATTTAATCGTACGTTACTGGACATGATGTCTCAATGGGTAAATGAAAACCAAAATGACTGGAACGTAAAGTTGCCTCAGCTAATGATGGCATACCGTACAAGTGTACACGAAACCACCAAACACACCCCTTTTGAGGTTATGTTTGGAAGACAAGCTCGTTTACCAATTGATATAGTGTACGGGAGACCAACCGGAGCAAGGGGAGGAAGAAGCTACACCCACGTCGTATACAATGGATCTTCGTAATCGCTTAGAATCTGCATATGAACAAGTCCGAAAAAATCTTAAAGTGGGACAGGAAAGACAAAAAGACGTATATGACCACCGCTGCTCTGGGAAAGCATATGAAGTAGGTGACAAAGTGTGGTTATACATACCAGCAATAAGGGAAGGCTTGACTCTTAAAGTTGTACAAACCATGGCAGGGCCCCTACGTCGTCAGGAAAATTTTATCAGATGTGACGTACCGTATTCAATACACACTAAACCCAGAAAACATCCTGTGGTTCACTTCAATAGACTAAAACCTTACTCAGCCCGAGATCCACCACGAGAAGAGGGTGGTCCGTCACTGGTTGGTCAGAATAAAGGTGAAGGTACAAGGCTGGTGACAGCAGATGACACTTCTTTGGAATCTCAAGCAACTGGCAACAATCCCACGAGTGAACGCTGGCAGGTGGTGGAAATTCCACAGGCTCTTCACAATAATGCAGTGGAAGTCAACACAGATGAAGAAGTACGTCGATACCCAGCCCGGAACAGAGCACAGACAATTCCATTTCAAGCCGGCTTTGGCTGAATGAAGAAAAGTTTAAATAAACATTTCTAATTTGTAAGGTAGTTTGGTTTTGTAAATAGTTATATATATATATATATATGTTGGTTTCTATAAGCTATTGTGTTTTAATATTAAACTGTGAGTTTTGAATAAGGGAGGGAATAGTGTAGTGACAAGCACTGACTGTAAACAAGCAGGTAAGGGGGAACGTTCACCAAGACAGAAGGGTTGGCGACAGATCCCGGCAGCCGGGTAGTGTGAGCTCTGGCCTTGGAGCGGCAACTAGGCTGGTACAGTACGTGTTAAACAAACATTACAGCTGGATGAACAAATTGCAACACCTTGGGACAGTGATGCTTGCTATCTACAAGATGCTTCCAACTCAACCTCCCTCCCAAAGTCCTCATGTTCCAGAAAGCATGCAGCACTCCAGTTGTGAGGATCCTGCATCAGCTCCAACTCTGCTGACCTCAACTCCCAGTACAAGCAGCGTGTCTAAAGGTTATAGTAATATATCTTAAATACAAATATTTTTTTATTAGTCCTATTTGTAAATATTCTTGGAAAACTCCTCTCCTTATTGTTGTGCTTTGAGCTAGTTTTCTCGACTAAAAACAATGTGTGGGATATGTTAATTCAGATTCATTGTCTATGTAAAAGTAGCCTACTAAGTTATTGATTGCTGAGCAACACAATTTAGAAAATATATGTGTAGAATATAATAAAAACTATGAAAAGCATTTTTTTACTATATATTTACAATGACAAGCACATTGAAATTGTGTTATGTTACCGTGCTTAAGACCTATTTATTCAAGAAGAGCAACCATATAAACTGCCCCAAATATTTTTTATTTACTTACACAATGTCCTGCTACCTGCTCGGGTTATACACTTAAGTACTAATTACGCTAATGTATTATGAATTGGGAAGGTTGAATCGATCCCCTATCTCCTCGTCCTTGGTAGTCTAGCTCAACATGAAACTTGAGCAGTAGATAACTACGTCACCAAGGCGGGTAGCCCCAAATAGAAGGTATTCTGTATTTTTAAGGTTTGAGTTGAAGTTTTCTGGGGTCTGCAGGCATCTTATTCATTGCTAGCAGTACCAACTTATATCTGATTAATATGGCTGCTTTTTGGTATTGTTTTAACCACTGTATTCCCGGCGTGAAATATTTATTACATCTGTTGTTTTGATAGTGTGATCATATTTTTAAAATATTTTATTATTTGAAAATATGTTTGTGTTTATGGTCTATATATCAATTAAGAAAATTCAAATTGAAATATTACTAGTACAGATACTGCTCTATGTTACTCAAACAATTTTTTATTCAAAAATAACTAAGTGAAAAAGGCCTAATTGCAGACCCCAATACCTTTTTTAGCTCACTTATGTCTTACTACTTTGGGTGTGTAAAGCCCACTTTTTCAATTTGATGTGAACTCATTTTGAATATATGAAATATTCTTAAAGCCGAATCAAAGTTAGAATTTTTTTGCTTGAAATATATTACTAGTACATTGTGTTTTTTTTATATAACTTTATCCATTAAAAACAACTGGAAAATGTTTGTTGCACAATATTTAGTAATATTTCATTTTAATCTGATAAATCAAGATACTCTCACAACTTACAATACAATTACTTTAGTTTTTTCATATGAACATTGCTTAGTAATGAATATAACAGCTCAGAATGGCAATAATTGACTGTCTGTGGTAAATATATTTAAAATGTGACAACTATTTGAGGAATCCTACCTTAACATTATCTCTTATTGAGAATCATTAAGCTCAGTTAGAAACTAAACAAAAAAAATTTTTTTTTACAGTTAGGTCTGTCGAAACGTTTTACACATTTTCTTCAGGAATTTGTTCAAAAATAAGTAACAAAAAATAAACCTGAACACATTTTTGAAATAAAATATTTTAATCCTAATTATTTGTAATTTTCAAATAGTGAATGAATTGACAATATTTTATTTGTTTTTCTTTTTGTGTTGATACAATGTTGAAGCGTGCTGTGAGATCCCGCCCCTCAAGTATCAACACATTTGTTGAGGCGGAGATAAGAGTTGAGGTCAAGGAAGTTGGAAGAGGAGCTAAAATGTATGCAGGAAACCCACAAAAAGAAGCTGGATAATGAAGCTCTGCTGCAGGCAGCCCGCTCCAGATATGAAGCAACAATCCTGAAGCATCAAGAACAGCTTCAGGTGATCCGCCTGGAGTGGGAGAAATTGATGCTGGGACGTGAGAGGCTTGCTGTAAGGGCTGCCAAGTTAGATGTGGAGAAAAAAGAACTAGAGCTTGGGATAATTTATAGTGTGACCTGTTATATTCTTTTTTTCTTTTTTTTTCAAAATTTGAAGTCTTCAGTATTTTTGTATCTATGTTCAGGGTCTTGGTTTTAATAAATGTATGGTGCAAACCTCTTAAAATTTAAATGGTTGTATATGCTATAATGTATAGCCCTCTTGTTCCTGTCTATATAAGATGTTAGTGTGAACAATGGCATAGCTTGCTTAAATGTTTAAAGAAAATTTTATCACACAAGTAATTTAGGCTATTTACTCACATTAGGCATTGAAAATTAAATTTACACTACCAATAATTATGAAAATAATAATAATGCAGAAGTTATGTTGATACGTGAAATGTTATTGAAAAGTTCTGATTTCCTCTTCATGTACTCTGAATGGGCCCGTGTCAGTGGACGCATGGTCTCAGGCATCACCATCGTTCAATACCGGTGAATCCAAAAATGCAGGTGCACTTTTAGTAAAAACAACCTTCCTCTTCCCAAAAACATTATGGTATTTAGTACATGTGTATAACCCAAATGCGTAGTAAGATGCAATGCTTAAACCACTCTGGCAAGAGAGAGTTAAATTAAAAATTTAACAACTTTATTTGAAACAAACAAGGTTTTTAGTTCTACCCTTCTTGTTATTCATTTAACTTTAGACTAGCCTATTTTATCAAATTTACTTTTAATACACCTGGCTGTGATGATGTGAAAGATGATGTTAGGCTAGGATTACATTTGGCTTCTCTCGAGATTGTCAGGGTTTGAATCTCAACCTCTAAAGGAAAAGTTTTCAACTAAAAACTAACACTTTATTCCCATCCCTTGTTGTGATCACAATTGTTTGTGCATTTCTTATCAACAAGGGATGTTCTGAAACTCTCAAAATACTAAACAAGTTTATAAGACATGCTAAGCATACAAAATAGAAATAAAAATGAAATTAAAATACACACATGCTTGTAGGAATCTATTTCTACTTGACCAATGCAATAAGTTATATAGCCGTAAAATTTAAATTATTTATTTAATACTATTCACTTCTCAATTGCCTTGAATAGCCTGAGAGTGGTTTGTAATCCACTAAAAGTGGTAGGGAAGGGGTCCTTGGTTAGTGAGCCTTACTATAATACACAGTGTCAGAATATTCTAAAGCAATTACTCTAGCAGTAATTTGGACTGCCAATGACAAGCATATTGAGGTTCAAATCTTGGATGAGTATACTTATTGTGGTTTTTCCTAAATAGTTTTCCATACCTTTATGCACATGTGACATGTGGGGAGAGTTCCTCTAAAATTAAACCTTTATCATTCCTAACATATTAGTTTAGTTAACATACTTGTACCGAACCGAATACCATAATCCAGTCAGAGATCAAACCGGATAGTATGATCCAAACAGTGATCGAACCACACACCCCAATCCAAACAGGGATCGAACCAGATACACCATTTCAGTTAGAGATAGAACCACATAAAACGATCGAAACAGAGACTACGAACTGGCACATCAATGGATCAAAAAGTCTAGAAAACCCTTACAAATGTAATACAAGGTCCCGATGCCTGCTGAACCATCCAGGTTGAGTTGCAGAATATGTTCCAAAAGTTTTAGACTCAAACGGTTACTAAACCGACATATGCGTTATCACAAGGATGCTAACACGCACAAGTGCTCCTTCTGTGGGAAGAAGATCTCTTATAAATCTAATCTTAATAGACACACCCTGACACACACAGGTGGGTGTAGAGGTTTTCACAGTAATATCTGGTTGATATAATATTTAAAACTAATATTTTAAGATTATTTTGCTTGGCACTTGTTTCTTATAAACTAAGAAATATATATAGTAACTCAATTATTAATGTACCAGCACTCCTCTGTTAGCAACACTATTATAAGTACAACTGACAAGAGACTAACCATTTTAGTCATCGTGGTCAAGCACACTGGCACTTAGCTAACACTGTCCTTGTAGGACTATGGGGTATTATTTATATCGCTAGGCCTGACTGATAAGTCTTCGTGTCCTAGATAAAGTTTGTGTTAATGTGATTATGTGTTTAGAAAATATATGTAAAATATCAACATGAGTTCAGTCTAGTATTGGTGTCAAGTCTTTTAACATTAGCTTTTGATTGCAGGAGAACGGCCTTACAGGTGTAATATTTGTGAGAAGGCTTTCACCCAATATTCCACACTTAGGTCCCATTGCCTCCGTATCCATGGGGTGCAGTACAGTACACTTACAAAGGTACTATTTTTTTTTTATCAAACATGCGAATAGATTTCCTAATATTTCATGCTTAAGATTGGTGGGGGGGTTAATAATGGTAAGGAAACTTAGATGCTAGGTTAGAATCTAAGTCTAATTACATATCAATTTGGTTATAGCAACAACTTTGTAATGTTACCGACTTTCCCCTAAAGAATGTGTGAGAGCATTGACAATAATATCGTCCTAATGTTACAAACGTATTTAATTTTATTTGAACTTAATAATATATTACATTGCACTTAAAGCACTTCTTTTAAGAAGGAACGATTCGCTGTTAAGTGATGTCAGCGTGTATGACGAAACGTGAGTCAATATGAAAATTTAAGGTTTTTAATAAATAGTAACTTACTGTTCTGGAAGATCGAATAGAAGTTTTAAAAGGTAATTTGAGGCTACTTCCGGCTCTGGGACATTCTACTGCCAACCAGATGTTTTTTTCTTGTATTTTAATTTTTTTTGTATCAACTACTTCTAGAAGGTTCTTTCGAAGCGAGTTATATACCAGGTGTGGTGCAATAAATCAGCACTGGAGCACTGGCTCGCTAGTCCTGACATACGTATGGTCGGTTATTAGTCGAATCTTGTAATTATTAACGACATGATCAGTTTTACGATCAAGACAATAGTGACATTAAAATAAAATCACATCTAACCTAATTATTGTGTATTATTCCAAAGGTTATAAATATCTCCCAAACACGAGGCACAGTAATTATTATTATTATTATTATTATTGTGGTTTGGAGGCCCATCGACACATCGAGGTCATTAGGGCTTTGAAATATATTTAAAACATAATAAAATCCCCATATGGGAGATATATAATCATTCACCACCTGAGACACTCCATAGGAGTGCTCAATTGGCCTCAAAGTACAATTGAGTGAAACACCTGCTAAAAAAAAAACCACAGGTGTATCACTCTAAGAAAAAACAAAACAAACATATTAAAACAATATATTAGTTAAAATACAAAACTAACATGTTAAAATAATTATTTTATTAAAGTTTGTTAAAATGGATAAAGCGACAAGACAAACAGATTAAAGTATACTGAAATGTTAAAAAGGGTCTCAATATGAGATAAAATCCAGATGAGCCACTTTATAAAAGTGATTCAAATGGCACTAAAAATATTCGCCTGGCGTATAAAATGGAGTAAACAAATAACTCCTTCAACGCTGTCGCGTAATAAAAAACGAAGGTCACCTTTAAAATCAAGGGCCAGGCGAATAGGGGCATATCTGCGACACTCCACCAAAATGTGGTGCACACTAAGGGGAGCATCGCAAAATTCACACACTGGAGGTGGATCCCCTCTTAGTAAAAATCCATGGGTTAGAAATGTATGCCCGACGCGGAGTCTCGTCACGATGACCTCCTCTCTTCTAGACTTTCGTATAGAAGAGGGCCATCGCGACACACCGTCCCTGATGGACCGCAGCTTGTTCTGAGCAGGGGTCGAGACCCACTGCTCGTGCCAGGTGCGTAAGACTCCACGCCGAACATAACCCTTTAGATCTAAAAACATGACACCCAGACTCGCCTCCGGAGGCAGGCGTGCTGCCTCCTTGGCTGCCTGGTCCGCCAGTTCATTTCCTGGAAGACCAGCGTGACCAGGAATCCAGCAAAAGGCGAGCCGGGTGCTTAATGAATCAATTTTTAAAATTTGCTCATGTATCATCTGCACGAGGGGATTCCAGGAGTAGAGAGTGGACAATGCCAACAGAGCACTCATGGAATCCGTGCAGATGAGGACAGAACGGTGACTACTTCGGTATACAAAACACAGAGATTTAAAAATGGCATATAATTCAGCCGTAAAAACACTGGTTTCTTTAGGTAAACCAAATTTAAAATTAGATCCTTCCACAACAAAAGCACATCCCACGGAGGCTCCAGATATAGAGCCATCAGAGTAGAAGTGCTCAAATCCGTGAAAGCGAGTGGAGAGGAGCTCATTAAAGGTCCTCTCATATACAAAGTTTGGGGTGGTCACTTTAGGGAACTTGGCAAGATCAAAATGGCATTTCGGAGGGCGTATCTTCCAGGGAGAAACTCGACCTGGTGATGTGGAGATAACCTTTGGCAGGACAATCCCACACGTGTCGAAAACCGATAGCATCCGGATCCCAACCGGCCTTGTACTACGACATTTAGTTTCATACAAGACACGGTTAGGGGGATGAAACACAGGGCGGTAAGCAACATTATTTGGCGTGCAATGGAGTTTCGACACGTAAGATGCCAGGAGATAAGACCGCCGGTAAGAAAGAGGGGGCTCACCGGCGTCGGCACAGATGCTGACGACTGGACTGGTACGAAAAGCACCAGTAGCCAGTCGAATGCCAGCATGGTGGACGCTATCGAGCATCTTTAACGCCGAGGGTCTACCGGAACCAAATACAAAACTGCCGTAATCAAGTTTTGATCTCACCAAGGCTCTATAAAGGCGCATCAAGGTTTCCCTATCAGCACCCCAAGAGCGACCACTCACAACTTTAAGTAAATTCAAAGCTTTAATACACCTCGCTTTCAGGTCTTTGATGTGGGGGATCCAAGTTAGTTTAAAATCGAATAAAAGTCCCAGGAACCTTACGGTCTCGGAGACAGGTAAAACAACGTTGTTCATTAAAATATTGGGGACTGGCTGTATTGCACGTAATCTATGGAAGTGGACGACAGTCGTCTTGGCCGCAGAGAAACGAAAGCCATTACGAGATGCCCACAACCATAGATTGTTTACAGCGAGTTGTATCTGTCGTTCAGCCCTGTGGAGACTTAATGAACTGCAATAAATTGCGTAGTCATCCACAAAAAGACATGAACGGACAGGTACGTGCACGTTGTCCACGATGCTATTTATCGCGATAGCGAATAAAGTAGTGCTTAAAATACTACCCTGAGGCACCCCATTTTTTGAATAAAATCATCGGATAAGGTGTTGTTTAACCTTACCCGGAAGTGTCTATCAGACATAAAATTAGATATAAAAATAGGGAGGTTCCCCCGGAACCCCCAATTAAACAGGGTTTTTAAAATGCCGTACCGCCAGGTGGTGTCGTATGCCTTCTCCAAGTCAAAGAAGACAACCAAGAGGTGCTGTTTATGGAGGAAAGCGTCACGAGCTGCTGTCTCAAGGCGAACAAGGTGATCCACCGTGGATCGGTTACGGCGAAAGCCACATTGGATATTGGATAGTAGATTGCGGGATTCTAGATACCATATAAATCTTTTATTGATCATTTTCTCTAATATTTTGCATACACAACTAGTTAAGGATATCGGTCTATAACTAGTTGGCTCTATTTATCCTTGCCACTTTTATATATTGGGATAACGGTTGCTTGCCTCCATAGTGTTGGGAATTGACGAGATTCCCAAACACAATTGTAGAGGTCTAAGAGGAACGCCCGTCCAGCAGGGGACAGTTGGCGCAACATTTCGTAATGGATACCATCCAGGCCAGAAGTTGTATTCCCCGCCTGGGACAGGGCATAGATAAGTTCCGCTTTACTAAAGGGGGAGTTATAATCCTCCCCCCGACTTTGGCCAAAATCAATAGTAAGGCGCTCGATGCTGCGCTTATGCACCGCGAACTCGTTAGAGTAGCTCGCAGTGCTAGAAATAGCGGCGAACATCGAGCCCAATAAATTGGCGACCTCCACAGGGGAGGAGACAAGCGAACCGTTAGACATGAGGGCAGGTATACTATTAATGGAATTTTTGTTACCACTTAATTTACGTATATTGTCCCAAACCTTAGTTGTGGGAGTGGTAATTGTAAGGGTAGAAATAAACTGTCTCCAAGAATCTCTTCTGCTTTCTCGAATAACACGGCGAGCTCGAGCACGTAGAATCCGGAATGTTTCCAGATTCTCCAAAGTTGGACGTCGATGAAAGAGGCGAAGGGCCCTTCGACGATCAGAAACAGCCAACCGACACTTCTCGTTCCACCAGGGAACAGGACGGTGGCGCGGATTTGGTAAGGATTTAGGGATAGAAGCACTCGCCGCCGCGATGACCGTCGAAGTAAAATGCCCAGCCTTAATATCGACGTCAGGATGTTGGGATTCACCAAATACAGCGAGCTCGCGGAATCGATCCCAGTCAGCAAATTTTAGCACCCATTGGGGTATCCGCGCTGTACTGGGAGGATCTTCAAGTGGTGAGAGCATAATGGGATAATGATCACTGCCACATAGGTCCGAGTGGACCTCCCAAAGGAAGTGGGCAGCGATCCCGGGACTACAAAATGTTAGGTCAATGGCAGAGGATACACCATTAAAGGTAGAGAAGTGTGTCTGGGTCCCGGTGTTCATTAACACCAGGTTTCCCGAGACAAGAATATCCTCTACCATCCTCCCACGTGCGTCAGTAATATTGGACCCCCACACCAGGTTATGCGCATTAAAGTCCCCCAAGATGATATAGGGGGCGGGAAGTTGTATAAAGAGGGCCTCTAAGGTCCTCTTAGGAACACGCTCTCCCGGTGGGAGGTAGATGCAACATATTGTTACCTCCAAAGGGAGGGATACTCTGACAGCAATCACTTGGAGATCAGAAACGATATTAATATTTGTATGATATATATTGCTTCGTGCGAATATAGCCACACCTCCGCTAGCCCGATCAAAGAAAGGCTTGTCGGTACGATACACATCGTACCCACGAAGCATCGGGTTGTCATTTGGGCGGAAGTGGGTCTCCTGCAAACACAAGATGGAAGGATGCAGGGAAGAAATTTGTTGTTTAATTTCATCTACACGAGCATAGAAACCCCTACAATTCCATTGTAGTAGCGTCATACTTAGTTAATATAATATTTAGTTATCCACGCAATCCATGTCACTATCCCTTAATAATAAAAATTGGTTCAGGGCCTTTTTAGGTCCTCTTGCCTTTCCCAGTCTCTCCTGGACCTCCCGTTTCAGGAGAGGCTTCGGTTTATTTTGGAGAGACTGGTTAGTTGGATCCTTGCGCGAAGGCTTTGTTAAGGCCTTCGACGCTTTTTTCATATAATTCTTTTCGGCGGTCTCTTGCTGGTCCTTCTTCAAGGCACCAGTGGTACTCGCCTTGGTGACCTCACCTGTTTCACCACTCATCCCGGCCTCTGGAGGCCCAGAGGCGAGGGTGAGCGACTCAACAGTGGCCGCACGCAATTTATTTCCCCGTGGAGGGCTCGGGGTAGTTCCCCGAGGAGGGATCGGGGGAGTTCCCCGAGGAGGGATCGGGGGAGTTCCCCGAGGAGGGATCGGGGGAGTTCCCCGAGGAGGGCTCGGGGGAGTTCACCGAGGGGGGCTCGGGGGTGTTCCCAGAGTTGGTCTCCTCGGGGGTACAGGTGGTGGTGGCGACTTTTTTGAGGGTGTCACCACTTGTATTATTTTATGCATCACCACAGATGATGCCGGCTGTTTTTGTTTGTCTCGAATAGAGATGAGTGGCACAGGTCTTGTAGGAGTCTTTGCAATATTAACTGCGCAGTGGCAGTTAGGGCAATTTATATTTTAGGTGACAATTTGGCTGTAGGAACTTTGAAATACCGGAGCTTGCAATGCAGTATACTCTTTGCGTGCCTGGGCATAAGGGATCTTCCTTTCTGTTTGGATCTCTAGGACTCTTTTCTCTACCTTCCAATTCGGACAGGACCGAGACCAGGCAGAATGAGGACCCTTGCAATTAATGCAGAATTTAGGAGACTCGCATGGTTGTTCATGAGCCTCCTGTCCACAATCTGCACAGGTTGGCTTACCACGTCATCGCAGCTTCGTATGCCCAAACTCCTGGCACTGAAAACAGCGCCGAGGGTTGGGGACATACGATCGGACCCTGAGCACGTGGAAGCCAGCTCGGACCTCCTTCGGTAAGGAAGGAGTGGCAAATGTAAGAATTTATCTGTCGGTGTTATTCACTACATCGTTCCTTTTGATGGTGATCCTATATACATCGGTGACATGTTGGGGGGAAAGCTCCTCACAGATGTCCTCAATGCTTACGCAGTCGAGGTCATAGCAAGTGACCACTCCCTTGCAAACATTGAGGAACCTGTGCGGTTCCACCTTCACCTTTAAATGATTGTTGGGGCTCAACGGTATGGCAGTTATTGCCATTATTTTCGCTGTCTGAAGGTCATTTTCGGTCTGGATCATTATTGTGCCATCGCGCAGTTTTCTAATTGAAATCCCAGACTCGGCAGCTCCACTAATCACTCTTTCGAGGACAAATGGGCTGACACGCCTGAGGTTCTCATTTTCTTCTATTCGAGACATTACCAGGAAGCGGGGCTGGGGCCTCACCACTTCCTGGATTTTTTAATTAAAGGGCTGGACGGCCTTACCAGTTTCCGCCTCTTATCTATATTACGACCCTGCGAGGGGCCGGGCAGACAGTTGCCAGCAGTGTTTGGCAGTACGTTGCCAGCGGCGACAATGTTGTCGGCCATGCCATGATTGGGGACAACCTACACAATACTCGGATCGTAGACCCAGGGTGATCCAAGTTGGTTCTACCACATATGGCCCTGTTAACTGTCCCGACGAGAGGCTCTATATGACGCTAGACATGACAACCTTCGCATAGAGCATCGCCGAGAGAGAGGTCGTCGCAGCAAGTGGGTGTAGGAAAGTGCCAATTTTACGTCCGGGCCATCATGAACGCAACCGATCTTTTCCCAAAGTAGGGTACCCGGTTATTGTCATCCCTAAGGCCCTTCTACTAAGGTATTGCAACCGGCGCACTTTCATTTAGGAGCTCAAGGCAGTGGTATCCAATAATAAACAGAGAAGAGCCGGGTTAGTTGCCAAGGTCGTCAACGGAAAGGCCAAAGGCCTCTGTGCAGGATTTAATGGCAGGGAAAGGAAGAAAGAAGGAAGAAGTAAGGAAAGATAAGGCGGAAGAGGGAAAAAAGAAATAGAAGGAAAAAATGAAAAAAAAAAGTGATAGGAAAGATGTAGGATAGGGTTTTCCTGCACGAGGTACATCCTGCACAGATGCCTCCCCTTTTAGTCGCCTCTTACGACAAGCAGGGGATACTGCAGGACTATTCTAAACCCCGTCCCGCAGGGGGGGCACAGTAATTCCGTGTCGTAATATTGGCGCTCGATCACGGGGCTTTAAATACCAATTATATAATCAAAATACCCTACACTTTAATTAGTGCTCGATCCCGGGGCAATATCAGCTAATTAATTCATAATACCACAAATGACGCCCAACACGCAGCACGTAATCTCATAATACTAAATAGCGTCAAACAGTGGGGTCAGTTAAAGAAGAATACCTCAAATGGCGCCCAACGTGGGGCACGAAATATCACGAATCTCCGAGATAACTAGAGGTGCATAACCGAGAGCAGCAAGGGGCGGCGCGAAGACCATTGGAGGCCGAGAGCAGCAATGGGTGGCGCGAAGACCATTGGAGGCAGAGTCAGCAAAGAGGCGGTGCGTGCGTCACAAGGACGAAGATTGGGGGTGGAGCCGAGTATACGGAAGAGATCACAGATAAGTCATCAACAGAAACTTTTAACAATTAGTAAAACATTATTTTATGTCATTTGTGCATTTTGGAGGTGGAACAGTATAATTTTTTTTATAATTTAAATTAGGGGATAAAAATAATTAAAACATGGCGGAGGAAGTGATATAAGAACCAGTAGAATATGACACTGAGGACACAATGCCATTTATTTATGAGGAGGATGAAAGACCAGGCCTATTCAAAACTAGGGCAAATGTTGAACCGGAAGAAGAGGGGTTAGCTCAGAACAGGCAGTAGAAAGGGGACAGGTAATCATTCAAATGATGAATCAAAGTATAGGGGGAACAGTGACCTTAGAAGAAAAAGTAGTACAGACGATAAAACAGGTAGATCCTTTCCCAATTTTATTCAAAAATATAAGAGAACTGGATATAAAAAATATGAAGGAACAGGGGTGTAAGTTAGAGCGAATTTTATCAGAAAATATTAGGGAACTGGGATGTAAAATAGAGGCAATGAGACAGGGAATAGTAGCAATTAATAGTGATTTTAAGAAAAAAATCCATTCAGAGATCAAAACAAAACCACGAACGAGTCAAAGATAGAAACAGAGACTACGATACAAACAGAGACCGAACCGAATACCACAATCCAGACAGAGATCAAACCGGATAGTATGATCAAAACAGGGATCGGACCAGATACCCCAATACAAACAGGTAACGAACCAGAAACCACAATTCAGTCAGGGATCAAACCAGATAGTATGATCCAAACAGTGATCGAACCACATACCCCAATCCAAACAGGGATCGAACCAGATACACCATTTCAGTTAGAGATAGAACCACATAAAACGATCGAACCAGAAACTACGAACTGGCACATCAATGGATCACAAAGTCTAGAAAACCCTTACAAATGTAATACAAGGTCCCGATGCCTGCTGAACCATCCAGGTTGAGGTGCAGCATCTGTTCAAAAAGCTTTAGCCTCAAACGGTTACTAAACCGACATATTTGGACTCACATAGAGGTTAGGAGGTACCCGTGTACCTTCTGTGAGAAAGGGTTCGATGACAAATCTGACTTGAATAAACATATTGCGTATAACCCGAACGGGTAGTAATAATAATAATAATAATAATAAGCATACTCGGATACACACAGGTGGGTGTAGTGGTTTTAACATTAATATCTGGTTTATATAATATTTAAAACTAATATTTTAAGATTATTTTGCTTGGCACTTGTTTCTTATAAACTAAGAAATATATATAGTAACTCAATTATTAATGTACCAGCACTCCTCTGTTAGCAACACTATTATAAGTACAACTGACAAGAGACTAACCATTTTAGTCATCGTGGTCAAGCACACTGGCACTTAGCTAACACTGTCCTTGTAGGACTATGGGGTATTATTTATATCGCTAGGCCTGACTGATAAGTCTTCGTGTCCTAGATAAAGTTTGTGTTAATGTGATGATGTGTTTAGAAAATATATGTTAAATAGCAAAATGAGTTCTGTCTAGTATTGGTGTCAAGTATTTTAACATTAGCTTTTGATTGCAGGAAAACGGCCTTTCAAATGTTCAATTTGTGAAAAAGCTTTCAACCGACGTTTCAATCATCAGCGACACTCACTCAAGATACATGGAGTGAAGAACAAAGGTAATATTAATATTTTATCAAACATATGAATGGATTTCCTAATATTTCATGATCTATAATGACAAAAAATAACCTATACACTATAAATTTTTACAACCAGGTGATTATAAACAAATTTTATGTACTTATGTTCATTTTATGTTATGAACAGAAAAAAAAAGATGACATTGTTTAATTTTTACAATTGGAAATGAAAGAAAATGGTGGAAAAAACTACTTTAACATTACCTTTACTAGGTACTTTAAAATTACTTTTAAAAGTCATGACATGCCATCAAAATCTGGGCCCTGCTTATTATACATTTTATCATTTATTTAATCAGTGAAACTTGGGAAAGTCATGAAGCTTTCAAATTATTCTTATTTCTTAACCTTGTTAAATCCTTATATATTTACTGTTTCAGGCTACAACGTAACAATATTGGCCTATGGACAGACTGGTTCAGGCAAAACTTACTCCATAGCCACGTGTTACACAGCCCAGGACGATATGGGAGTCATCCCTCAGGCAATTTCAGATATCTGCTCTCGAGTGAAGGAAATGGAAGATTGGACTTTCAAGATCTCTGTTTCTTTCACGAAACTTTATCAAGAGCAGCTTTTTGATCGTCTTGCCCCCACTCGCTGTGCTGTTAACCTACGCGAAGATATAAAAAGGATCATTATACCTGGTCTAACGGAAGTACCTGTAAAAACAGCGGAAGATAAGACTGCTTGTCTAGTTCAGGTGTGTTGTCAAAAAGTGTCACATAAATTATTACATTCATTTATTTGTGCCCCATCATAATACCTGTGTGGGATATCCAAACGTTTGATTAAACTATTGAACTAGAATGATGAAGGTAAAGTATATGAATGCATTTCTGGAAAACTATTTAGAATAAAATAAACTCGATACACCTGACCTCCTCTATATTCAACTTTCCAAATTACTAGCCCATTAGCATAATTAGTACTTAGGCGTATAGCCCGAATAGGTAGTGAGACACGATGCTAAATAAATAATTATTGTATGTCACAACCTCCCCAAATACATTTCTGAGTGCGCCACTGATAGTTTAACGGATTATTAAAATAAGAATAAAATAACTACACAGACACACAAAGCCAATATTAATAGTTGTTATATTAGGAATTTCTTATCTTAGATTATATGTGAAGTGTTTAATTTAAGATAATAGTCAAATACAAGGTTGATTCTAGTGTTAGCCAACCTAACAAAACGTGGCCGCCAAGATTGTTAAATATATAGAAAGTAGAGTAAAATAGTATCTCTCCTTCAGTTATTGAGTAAGAATTGAAAAGTGGACTAGTTTAATCACAATATTGATGAAAAAAGTGAGAAAATTTGACTGTTGAGTTCCCTTCAGTGATCTCTGCTATAGACTTACAAGGTTTCTCAACTTTCTAGGTAATTAGGGGCTTATGTAGAGTGAAAAACACACACACACACACACACACACACACACACTAGATAAAGACATTTAAATTCACATAATTATAAGCAATTAGCATTTAATCAGTTACGTTAAACATAATTTCAAAATGTAATTCAAAAGCTAAGCGTACTCAAATTGAGCAAAGGATTAGTGCTTGCCACTTGTTATAGAAACTATTCCGGATTCCAATATTTTCTTAGTAAAACGCTTTGTAAATCACATGAAAAAAGGAAAAATAAAGCTTCCCATCGGTATTCAAACCCTGATCACAAAATTACCCACCGTCAATAGTTAAAAGCACAGCGGTACAAACTATCAAATAATAAAAAAAAAGTGTAAACAAATGTTTTCATCTAACCCTGTTATCCACCCTAACTCAGTTTAGCATTTAAACCATTTGTTTAAAATGTAAAACTTAAAACAAATATAATTGTTTGTGGTAGACATGGGGGGAGGGGGGACATTAACTTTGTAAACGGATAGATTATAAATGGCACACGAATAGAAAACTACTGGTGGATACTAAACACTCCACAAGTTGATTCCTCACTGTAAAAAAATAAAAGGGAACACCAATTTATTATTATTATTACTATTATTGTTATTAGCACCTCGTCTTACTACCCGTTCGGGTTATACGCACTAACGCTAATGTGTGTAGGGTGATTGTCAGATGAAATGGAGGAACTACAGTTTAACGTGGGATCCGAACCACGATGGAGACCTGGCAAGCACCAATTTAACTAACGATATATTTTACGGTTATGGTGAGATATGAACCTGGAATTCTTAACTCAATAGGTGGTAGACAGAAAATATATCACATTAATACGTCGCACTAATACATAAAATATATATATATAAACATTTATTTTTTGTCAACATTGATAACATTTTAATATGTTATTATTTAAAATTATTGATAATATATATAAAAAGGAAAGGCCCAGATCATTTAACTGTGTTGATGTTATTGTCATAGTAGCTTTAGAGACTATCTAAAATGAACCTTCCTACCTTAGTCGGATTCGATTTGTGTCATTAAATAATCACATTTATTTGCGTTATAGTATATTCGCCATCAAATAATAAGTAACATTTCTCAATGTAGTCGAGGCTATAAAGTTTAACTTACCTGTTTATTGTCTGAAGACTCGCCACGGAAGAAGATTATTAATGACCACCAGTAAAACTGTGAATGACCGGCGTGATCCATTCAACCCCAACTGGCCCAGGTGATATCATACGTCACAGACAACCATCTCAGTTGTTGGGAAATTCAACATAGCAATGCTGTTCCGAGTGGCTGTTGACTTAACTAAAGAGCTCGATTAAACTTGCTCACATTATACACATCTTAGGCTCTTTTTACTAGACTGAAAGTATTGTAGTTATGATCATTTTCTAACTCGAAATAGTTATATATCTTGACTTTTTGTGCCATTTAACACGATAACATATCTGTAGGTGAATTGGGTGGTTTTTATTCTACACTCTTCCAATTATTTATAATCCTTCAAAAGACTGCGTTCAAATTATCCACACTAAATATTGTAGGCTCATTTCTTGTTTATGTTGATACGTTCATTAAATCTACCGTTTTTCAAAAGTATTTTCGGTGAACTAGGCTATTAATATCAAAAGGAATATTTATAATATGAGAAAACATTATTTCTATTCACACTTCCAACTTCAATATATTATAATACTATATAAGGTGCCGTATATGATTTTTTTTAAAGTTGGTCGCCGGTAGCTTTAATTTTTAATTTTTTATCCTGAAAGTTTTAAAAGCTATTTAACGATAGTTTCATATTCTATATTCACCCTTACTTGCATATTATAATTAGATGTTTAGCCATTTTTACAAGTGAAGAATTCGACTTTCGTTACTCGTTAAAGGGACAAAAAGTATTTTAAATATTATGAAAATAAAAAAGAGGTTTTACATTGTCAGAAAAAGCCAAAGTTACCTGGAATAGACTATCAATAATTATCTCTTTTTATTACATTTAAGTACCGCAATATAATTAGAAAATAAATAATAAATCAACGTAGAATGCCAGGCCTCCGTCGTGGTTCGGATCCCACGTCATCTCAGAATCGCCCTACCATTAAACATTAACGAAAGTCCGTATAGCCCGAACGGGTAGCAAGACGAGGTGCTAATAATAATAGTAATAATAATAAATCAACGTGTCTAAAATTTGTTTGGTCATAAAATAAAGATTACTTACTTAGCGGGTCTATAATTAAATCACTTTCCATTTTTTTTCACAATTGTTTTTAACATTAAAAGGTGTTGTATTTTTCTCCATGTCTTACTACCCATCCGATCTAGGGAAATATTTTTTTAGCACCCCGTCTTACTACCCGTTTGGCTATAAGCTTATATTTTTGATTGAGGGATTATGAAGGTTATATTTATGGGAAGTGTACCCGCATTTGCGTGGAGAGAGAGTGGAAAACTATTTGGTAAAAAACCTCAATGTCCCCGACCGAGATTTTACCTTGATTTCCCCGCCATCAGCAATCTACTCCGAAAGTAGCACCTTAGACCATGCGGTCACAGAAGAAGCGGGTTGGAGAAGATTTAATCACACTAATAAGTTGTGAGGAATAGAATAAAATATATAATAAATGTACCCGAATTAGCGTGAGTGGATGGTTTGGAAAATATTAGGAGATAAAAAAACCTCAGTATACTTGGCTGGGATTCGAACACCAACCTTTCAGTCACTGGTAAAACATATTTTACAAACCTGACGTTTAGACCATGTGTCCAACAATGTAGTTATGTTTTTAAGAGTGACTTAGAGGTAGTGCACTAGCATATGAGTAAAGGGAGATTGGAAAACCATTTAGGAAAATCAGCTTCAGTATATTCACCCTGGATTTAAACACCGAACTTCCCATCATCAGACTATCGGACTGAACGAGACTCATGCCTTTGTCCATGTGCGTGTTTTAACTTTAGATAAACCTAACCTATATGTACCTAACCTTGCTCAAATGAGGCAGATTAATTTAGTTTAGCGATTAAGGCTGAGCCTACCTCTTGATTTTAATCTCATCGTTAACCTATTATTAGCTGGCTTCGGTGGCCACATGGTCTAAAGCGCTAGTCTCTTGTTGGGCTAGACTGTCGGAGATGGGGAGATCAGGCGCACTGAGAGTGTTTTTTCCAAAATGGCTTTTCACTCTCCCTCCACGTATATATGGGTGCACTTTCTCAAAATTAAACCTTTCAAATCCCTGACACACCAGAGTAATTAGTAAATAGGTGTATAAACCGAACGGGTAGTAAAACGTGGTGCTAAAAATATATATAATATTTGTATTTTCTTGGAAAGCTACTGTGCTTTTTGAAACTAACATTCATAATAATAGAACAAAAGTATCTGGAAACTTTTATCAATCACGTTGGCATTTTTATCGAAATCTTACTACCAAAGTTCTAAAACTTCAATAAATGTGCGAGATTATTTATGTGGCAGTGCAAATATCGTGGAAAATACCTAACAAAGTTTTTTTTTTAGAACTATAAGCTATCAATTTCAGAAAATACATTATTTTTCCCAACAATTAATAAAATGCTAAAAAATGTCCAAACAGTTTAGTCACAGCTTCAAGATAAAGTTATATTTTTACCAGATTTATAAATAGTAAAAAAAAAGCTCCTTAGTTTTTTTATTGGCCAAACTATTTGTAATGGCCATGCAGTGCCTTAAAAAATTGACATTTATTTTAATATAATAAGAAGGATATTGGAAGTAAAAAACACTAAAAAATGTGTAAACGATATTGCAAACACAAGGAAGTGGTTACGAGATGAAGGCTGTTTTTAATAACGATGTAGGAGATTTAGTGGACGGTGATGAAATCTGTTTGGTGACGAGATATATCACGTGAGCATAAGATTTAAAAAAATGAACGCGTCGATTTATTACACAGTGTCATACGCAACACGTGTGTAGGTCCGGCTGGCTGTCTGTCGTTAGAGTCTACAGCTTCATTAACGCACGTGACATATGATCTATCAATAATCAAACACTTTGGATCTCAAGAGCACGGGCCTTGGTAGTCATCCACAAATCACGCTACGTCGTCGAGACACGATGAGGGATGTCTACTACAGGGTGTTGTTACATGTGTGAAGGGGAGTATATCAGTGTTACATAACACACATCTTGTACTTTAATTGTTCGTAGCTAGGGTCTGACACTTTTACTCGGTCAGTGGCGTGTCTATCTATTGAGTTAAGGGCCCCCGAGTTCGATTCCTCGCATGGCCAAACATGTATCATTGGTGAAATGAGAGTTTTCCTTTTAACATTGATGAATTACCGGCCAAACACTGGATTTTGTGTCCGTCCTTGATCTAAAACCGAAAACTTTGGGTGGGTTCACATGTTCACTGAATAACAAGCGCAGAACAGAAAGGTGGCCACGTGGCGAGCTCTGATCCAATCACAAGGTTTCCGCCTCATCGGCGCGAGTTGTTCTGCTTCCTCCGCTCTGCCTGAGATGTTCGGCACAGGAGAACCAACCATCTCAAATCAGTGCGCATGCGCTGTAGAGCCAACAGCAAGTAGACAGCAGCTTTGCTCTTTGTGCGGAGAGTTGAAATAACCCGTTGATGTATCGATGTATAGGATTGAGCCACGACACAGAGTTATAATTTGAAAACATCCACCGGGCGAATGATCTAGAATATATGTGGGTCTACCACTAGAAAATAAAATATGTTTATAATCTCAACTGTTTTATCTTATCTTTGCAATGCATCATGGGTCAACTTACAGCATGTGAATTACTGCACCCCTCAAATAGATTCTGCTTTGTATTTTCGGCGAACGTGTAAATCAAGCTTTAATCGTGTAATGATAATCAGTCGGTTTAGAAAGTGCACGTTAAATATTATTATTATTAGCACCGCGTATTACTACCCGTTCGGGTTACATGCACTTACGCTAATGTGTAATGGTAGGGTGATTGTGAGATGAAATGGAGGACCTACAGTTTAACGTGGAATCCGAACCACGGTGAAGGCCTGGCATTCCCCACATTCCCAAGATGTCTTGTCAGAGGTGAAGGAAGGGTTTGGAAATCAGATAAATCTGTGCCGGGACCGAGTATTGAACCCCGGACTCAAGCACAGAAGTCCTCTAGACCGCCAGGTCACCCCACGTTAAATACTTCAAATAAATTAGAATGAAAAAAAATCCTCGTTAGTAAACATTATTATATATAACTTCCTAATTTGAGTACAGTAAACTTGTGCTTACCCAGTGTATTAGTACAGTGGAATACACGAATAATAGAGAAGCACGGATAATACAATATACAACTTTTTATTTAATGTTGGCCTTTCGTGACGTGAGAATCAGAAGGTTCTATTTTCATTTGTATTTTCCAGCCATTTTGGTTTCTATGCTTCATCTTTTTCTCACACATCCTTTTTGTCAATCAAATCAGCTGTTGAGATATGGGTAAGGAAATTTAGTTTTATGTGTAAGTAATTGGCAACTTTGGGAACCAAATGGTTCTATCTGCATTCACCTGTATTGTATATATAACATTAGTGTGATTTTGTTAAGTTATATTAATGTATTACTATTGATATAATATTAAGAAGTTGTTCTACAGACATAAATAGACAGTAAGGGATCTGAATATATCCCAAAACAGACAAAGCTTAGAAAAAGCAAGTTAAATTACCCTCGAAGGTAAGTTCAAACGTTGTTATTTTAGTCTAAAGCAGTCGTTGTCAAACTGTGGTACGCGTAACCCTAAGGGTACGTGAGCAGCTTTCAAAGGAAAACTAACAAAACTATGAAACATCCAAACGTGTCGTGAAATTTTCTAGGTGACCGAGGGAAATGTTCTCCATTGATTATTGGGGAAATTTGATCGTGGGTGTACATTAAACTTTTAGTCATGACCCATGAGGTTAGAGCGGCTCTTAAGACATCTTATTAGAGCTACATTACTTAAGTTAGGTGTTATCTGTGGGGTGAGATGGGCTCTTAAGACATCTTATTAGAGCTATATTACCTAAGTTAGGTGTTATTTGTGGGGTTATTATTATTATTGTGGTTTAAAGGCCTATCGACACACTGAGGTCATTAGGGCCTTGAAATATATTTAAAACATAATAAAATACCCATAGGGGAGAGATATAATCATTCACCACCTGAGACACTCCATAGGAGTGCTCAAATGGGCTCAAAGTACAATTAAATGAAACACCTGCTAAAAAAAACCACAGGTGTATCACTCTAATAAAAAACTAAACAAACATATTAAAACAATATATTAGTTAAAAAAGACAAAACTAACATGTTAAATAAATGGGTTTATTAAAGTTTATTAAAATGGATAAAACGACAAAACAAACACATTAAAGTATACTAAAATGTTAAAAAGGTCTCAATATGAGATGAGCCACTTTATAAAAGTGACTCAAATGGCATTAAAAAGATTCGCTTGGCGTATAAAATGGAGTAAACAAATAACTCCTTCCGCGCTGTCGCGTAATAAAAAACGAAGGTCACCTTTAAAATCAAGGGCCAGGCGAATAGGGGCATATCTGCGAAACTCCACCAAAATGTGGTGCACACTAAGGGGAGAATCGCAAAATTCACACACTGGAGGTGGATCCCCTCTGAGTAAAAATCCGTGGGTTAGAAATGTATGCCCGACGCAGAGTCTCCTCACGATAACCTCCTCTCTCCTAGACTTTCGTACAGAAGAGGGCCATCGCGACACACCATCCCTGATGGACCGCAGCTTGTTCTGAGCAGGGGTCGAGACCCACTGATCGTGCCAGGTGCGTAACACTCCACGCCGAACATAACCCTTTAGATCTAAAAACATGACACCCAGACTCACCTCCGGAGCCAGGCGTGCTGCCTGGTCCGCCAGTTCATTTCCTGGAAAACCAGCGTGACCAGAAATCCAGATAAAGGCGAGCCGGGTGCTTAATGAATCAATTTTTAAAATTTGCTCATGTATCATCTGCACGAGGGGATTCCAGGAATAAAGTGTGGACAATGCCAACAGAGAACTCATGGAATCCGTGCAGATGTGAACAGAACGGTGACTATTTCGGTATATAAAACACAAAGATTAAAAAATGACATACAATTCAGCCGTAAAAACGTTGGTTTCCTTAGGTAAACCAAATTTAAAATTGGATCCTTCCACAACAAAAGCACATCCAACGGAGGTTCCAGATTTAGAGCCATCAGTGTAGATTCGCTCAAATCCGCGAAAGTGAGTGGAGAGGAGCTCATTAAAGGTCCTCTCATATACAAAGTTTGGGGTGGTCGCTTTAGGAATTTTGGCAAGATCAAAATGGCATTTCGGAGGGCGTATTTTCCAGGGAGAAACTCGACCTGGTGAAATGGGGATAACCTTTGGCAGAACTATCCCACACGTGTCGAAATCCGATAGCATCCGGATCCCAACCGGCCTTGTACTACGCCATTTGGTTTCATATAAGGCACGGTTAGGGGGATGAAAAACAGGGCGGTAGGCAGCATGCTCTGGCATGCAGTGAAGTTTCGACACGTAAGATGCCAGAAGATAGGACCGCCGGTAAGAAAGAGGCGGCTCACCTGCGTCGGCACAGATGCTAACGACTGGACAGGTGCAAAAAGCACAGGTAGCCAGTCTAATGCCAGCATGGTGGACACTATCTAGAATTTTTAACGCCGAAGGTCTAGCTGAACCATAAACAAAACTGCCATAGTCTAGTTTAGATCTTACCAAAGCCCTATAAAGGCACATCAAGGTTTCCCTATCTGAACCCCAGGACCGACCGCTAACCACTTTGAGCAGGTTTAGTGCTTTTATAGACCTCGCTTTCAAGTCTTTAATGTGGGGGATCCAAGTTAATTTAAAATCAAATAAAAGTCCCAGAAACTTTACGGTTTCTGAGACTGGTATAACGGCGTGGTTCATTAAAATATTGGGGGCTGGCTGTATTCCGCGTAATCTATGGAAGTGGACGTCCGTCGTTTTGGCTGCAGAGAAGCGAAAGCCATTACTTGATGCCCACGACCAAATATTGTTAACACTCAGTTGTATCAGTCGTTCAGCCCTGTGGAGACTTGATTAACTGCAATAAATTGCGTAGTCATCCACAAAGAGGCATGAACGAACAGGTGAGCGCAGGTTGTCCACAATACTATTTATCGCGATAGCGAACAACGTAGAGTTCAGAATACTACCCTGAGGCACCCCATTTTCTTGAGTAAAATCCTCGGATAAGGTGTTATTTAACCTTACCCGGAAGTGTCTATCTGACATAAAATTAGATATAAAAGAAGGAAGGTTTCCTCGAAACCCCCAATTAAAAAGTGTTTTCAAAATGCCGTATCGCCAGGTGGTGTCGTACGCTTTCTCCAGATCGAAGAAAACAGCCAGAAGGTGCTGCTTATGGAGAAAAGCGTCAAGAACAGCCGTCTCTAGACGGACAAGATGATCCACTGTAGATCGGTTCTGGCGAAAACCACATTGAATATTAGATAGCAGATGGCGGGATTCTAAATACCATATAAATCATTTATTAATAATTTTTTCCAGTATTTTACATACACAACTAGTTAAAGCTATCCGTCGATAACTAGTTGGCTCTAATCTATCTTTGCCACTTTTATATAACGGGATAACGATTGCTTGCCTCCAAAATGATGGGAACTGATGAGATTCCAGACACTATTGAAAAGGTCCAGAAGATATACGGGTCCGGCAGGGGGCAGCTGACGCAACATTTCATAGTGGATATCATCTGGACCGGAAGCTGTGTCGCCCGCCTGGGAGAGGGCATAGGTCAGTTCATCTTGCGTAAAGGGGGATTTATAATCCCCCACCCCCCGACTTGGACCAAAATCAATAGTATGGTGCTCGTTGCTCCTTTTATGCACCGCGAACTCTTTAGAGTAGCTCGCAGTGCTAGAAATAGCGGCGAACATCGAGCCCAATACATTGTTGACCTCCATAGGGGAGGAGACAAGTGAACCGTTAGACATGAGTGCGGGTATATTATTAATGGTATTTTTGATACTACGTACTTTACGAATGTGATCCCAAACCTTGGTTGTGGGAGTGGAAATAGTAAGGGTAGAAATAAACTGTCTCCAAGACTCTCTTCTGCTTTCTCGAATAATACGGCGAGCTCTAGCACGTAGAATCCGGAATAACTCCAGATTCTCCGAAGTAGGACGTCGATTAAAGATACGTATGGCTCTTCGACGGTTAGAAATAGCCAGCCGGCACTCCTCGTTCCACCAGGGAACAGGACGGTGGCGCGGGTTTGGCGAGGATTTAGGGATGAATGCCCTCGCCGCCGCGATTACCGTCGAAGAAAATTGCCCAGCCTTATCATCGACGTCAGGAGAATGGGGTTGGTCGAATACGGCGAGCTCACGGAATTTATCCCAGTTAGCACGATTAAGAACCCATAGGGAGAACCGTGCTGTACTGGGAGGATCTTTAATTTGTGAAAGCAGAATGGGAAAGTGATCGCTGCCACATAGGTCCGAGTGAACCTCCCAAAGGAAGTGAGCAGCAATCCCGGGGCTACATAGAGCTAGGTCGATAGCAGAGGATACACCATTAAAGGTGGAGGAGGGCTCTAAGGGGTTCCTCGAGGAGGGCTTGGAGGGGGTCCACGAGGAGGGTTCGGGGGTTCCCATAGGAGGGCTTGGGGTTGTTCCCATAGGAGGGCTCAGGGGGCTTCCCCGAGGAGGCCTCCTCGGAGGTAAAGTTGGTTGAGGCGACTTCGGCGGGGGTGTAGCCCCTTGTACTATTTTTGGCACCACCATAGATGGTGCTGGTTGTCTTTGAGTGTCTCGAGTAGAGACGAGTGGCACATGTCGTGTAGGCGTATTAGCAATATTAACTGCACAATGGCAGTTGGGGCAATTTATGTTCTGGCTTACAATCTGACTATAAGATGTCTGAAATACCGGAGCTTGACTGGATACATATTCCTTGAGGGCCTGGGCATAAGGGATCTTCTTTTCACATTGGATCTCCAGGGCTTTTTTCTCCACCTTCCATTTCGGACAGGTCCGAGACCAAGCAGAATGCGGACCCTTGCAGTTGATGCAGAACTTAGGAGACTCACACGGTGTATCGTGACCCTCCTGTCCGCAATCCGCACAGGTTGTCCTTCCACGGCATCTCAGCTTCGTATGCCCAAATTCCTGTCACTGAAAGCAGCGCCGAGGATTGGGAACGTATGGCCTGACTCTGAGCACACGGAAGCCTGCTCGAACCTCCTTTGGGAGGATGGAAGTCGAAAAGGTGAGGATGTATGTATCCGTCTTTTTCTCTTGTCCGTTCTTTTTGGTAATGATACGGTAGACCTCGGTGACATACTGGGGGGAAAGCTCCTCACAGATCTCCTCAATGCTTACACAATCGAGGTCATAACAAGTGACCACTCCCTTGCAAACATTGAGGAACCTGTGGGGCTCCACCTTCTCCTGTATATTTACCGTATTACTCAACGATATTTCGGAGATCGCCATAATTTTCGAGGATTGAGTGTCGGGCATAGTCTGAATCATAATGGTGCCATCACGCAGTTTCCTTATTAAGACGTCAGATTTTGCTGCTCAATTTATCACTCTTTCGAGGATAAATGGGCTGACTCGTTTAAGATCTTGACTTTCATCTACTCGAGACATCACCAGGAAGCAGGGCTGGGGCCTCACCACTTCCTGGCTTTTTATCAAAACAGGGCTGGACGGCCTTACCCGTTTCCGCCTCTTATCATTAATACGGCCCTGTGAGGGGCCGGGCAGTAAGATGCCAGCAGAACTTGGCAGTACGGTGCCAGCGGACAGTAAGGTGTCAGCTGTGACAATAAACTCAGTCATTAGTGGGAGGACAAACTGCAAAAGTACTCGGATCGTAGACCCAGGTTGATCCCAGTTGGTTCTACCACATAGGGCCCTGTTAACTCTTCCGACGAGAGGCTCCATACGACGCTAGACATGACAACCTTCATATGGAGCATCGCCGGTAGAGAGGTCACCGCAGCAAGTGTATGTAGGAAAGTGCTAATTTTACGTCCGGAACCCTCATGAACGCAACCGGTCTTTTCTCAAGGTAGGGTACCCGGTTGTCATCCCTAAGGCCCTTCTACCAAGATATTACAACCGGCGCACTTTCACTCAGGAGCTCAAAGCGGTGGTATCCAATATTAACCCGAGGAGAGCCGTGTTAGATGCCAAGGTCGTCAACAGAGGGGCCAAAGGTCTTTGTGCAGGATTTAACGGCAGGGGAAGGGAAGAAAGAAAGAAGGAAGGAAGGAAGAAGTAAGTAAAGAGAAGGTAAAAGAAGGAAAAAAGAAAGAAGGACAAACGAAAAAAAAAGAAAGTGAAAGGAAAGATATAGGATAGGTTTGTCCTGCTCGAGGTACATCCTGCACAGAAGCCTCTCCTTTTAGTCGCCTCCTACGACAAGCAGGGTTTACTGCGGAACTATTCTAAACCCCGTCCCGCAGGGGAAGTATATAATTAAACCATGAATACATTAGTACATGTATTTAAAGATTGTAAAGATATTTAAGATATGGATTTGAGAAATTTATAATTCAACCTATAAATAATAATAGTAAATTAAATCTACTTTCTTATTCTTTTGCTCCCTTCACCTTATTTGATCTTTAGTTTTTTTTATGACATGTTTTAGTGTTATGTTAAACCATTTTAAGTTCTAAGGAAAATCAATATATTGTGAAATATTGTTTGAATGTAATAAAATTGTCCCCATGAATAATAAATCTAAACATTAGAAATGTAAATTATAAAGCGAAATTAGAAGATAATATACGAAATATTAAATAAATTATTAATAAAATTAACAAGCTATTATTACCTTATTTTTGATGAAGTTGATTTGTTTAAAATGCTATTGGTGGAAGATTTGTGAAATTTTTATTTATTAGAACTTATTAACATTTTGTGGACTGATTAACAATAAGTGGTAAGCTACAAATAGAATAAATAAAATAAAATAAAATAAAATAAAACAATTATAAATGAGATATTGTTGCTAGTATAATATATGTGCAATTTATTTATATGATGGGTAAATTTAGATAGACATATTATTGTTATTTTATAAAAGGTGTGGAATTGAATTAAAATAAGGTAAATTAATCTATGGTATTAATCTTCTTGATTGTGGTTCCAATAGACTAGAATTGTTGGAATGAGGTTTACGTTTTATTTTAACCATGTTGAGGTAGTTTTCTAATTGTGATAATAGGATTGATTTAAAAAGAAAAACATTTGAAATGTTGTTGCTGTTCAGAATGGCCGTTTTTAGGTGTAGGTTTTTCTAAATGCCCTTCTTCCAAAGTCAACTCTGAAAATCAAAGTAATATCTACAAATTGACATGTAAGTTTGTGTATATTGGCCTGATGGGAGTAGTAGTTTCTATTCGATTTGCTGAACACATTATTGAATTTAAATACATTAGATGCAAATCCAAATTCGCCAAACATCTAAAACCTTCCGGGAATCACGTAAAACCAATTAGTAAGTGCGTGAAACTCTTACAATCCTTTTCAAAAGGTCTCAATATGATATTGTGCAAAACTCACTTTCAAACAGCCATTATAAACAGACCACAAATTTTATTAAGTCAAACAAAACACAAGGATATTTAACTCTTTTGAGTCCTAGAATAATACCTGACTAATTGCTTGCTAACGCCAATTGTCCTGGTTTAATAGCAGTCAACCCCACTTGAATATACAGATTTATGATTGTAATTTTGAGCGTACTGTTCAAGTTTCGAATTAAATTGTCGAATATTAAATATTTGAAAATATTCATTATTTCGAGTCATTGGACATCCCAAATTTATTTTATTTTATTCATATAATGTTTAAAATGTATAAAAAACTTGTAACAGTAATATGGTCCATCTGATTTGTAACCATGGTCATGCTGCCCTCCGGTTTCTGACCTCTAGTCTCAATGAAGATGTTAGTAATGTCGAGTTTCTACCCTTGAAATAACATTAATGGATAAGTGATTGGTTTTAGTGTACTATGTGTGATGCTTTAATCTTTGTTAGTATTGTAATTCGTACTACGACATGTATATAATGAAAGCTCACAACTTGGTAATGTGAGTAATGCCAGGTCTCCACCGTGGTTCGGATTCCACGTTAAACTGTAGGTCCTCCATTTATTATCACAATCACCCTACCATCACATATTAGCGTAATTGCGTATAAACAGATCGGGTAGTAAGACGTGTGCTAATAATAAAAATATAATGAAAGCTGTTATAAAGATGGCGATAGTTAGGAGACAATTAATACAAAAAGACTCTAAATACACCCGTCTGGATTTCAAGCTCGAAACGACCCATCGTCGGCAAACCAAACTAAACGATCTTAAAGTCTATTCTGCGTGACCACCGATACATGCTACGATGATAATATAAATTATAATCAGGGTTTATATTAAATAAATTATAAAATGACCATCACAATTCTGAGACCAAGACATCGAATCAAAAAATAATGTTAGTTTAAATAGAACAATTTGATTAAATCTATACAAATGTAGGTGTACTGACAAAATATTATACTTGTATCGTTTAGAGTTACGTTCTTGCTGGAATTTATCAATAAAATCGTTTTTGACAACATTATATGACATGTATTATTTAGAGTTAAAATAAATCTAACATAGGATTTACAAAACTCCAATAGTCAGTTTATTCTTACAATCGACCCAATAATGCATGTTCGTTTCCACGGAAATGACTGAAATAAACCATAACATTATTGGAGTATTTCGTTGACTGGCTTGTACTTTGATTTCTGAATAAATATATAATGTTTTTAATTTGAGTCTGACCAAATATTTATTATCTTCCTCCTGACCCTGATACATTCCAGGTGGCTTAAAGAACAGTCTAGATCTGCCGGGAACAACACAATCGCTACAAAAATGTCGGGGTTGGGAAACTACAAGGTGAGACAGTTGCTTACTTTAAATGTACCTAGTTACATGCGATTTGGTTCAATACATCTGAGAAATTATGTATATGAATATTTACAGACAAGCTGAAAACCTTTGTAATTACGTCACTGTACGTATTGAAGTATTCACAGTTCAATTAATTTAAATTAGATGAAAAATCAGAAATGCACAGGAATCGAGGTTGGGTCCTTTAACTTATTGCATTAATGCGATAACATTTAGCTAACTGGGATTCGTTTTTTCTTCAGAGTCATTTTTCACTGATAATTTAAGACAGTCTTGATTCTGAGTTTGTGATGTGCGTGGATATTCATTAGAATTTCACGTTAAAATTAAAATCTTGTATTACATACTTATCTGAATAACATTCCTCCCAGGTGTCAGATGACATAAGTTGATCTTTCGCATATATTGGTTGTTCATATGTAGCCGACTGTTCCACACATCCATCACAGTATAAACCTTCAACTATGAGTGAAGAATGAGCTTGAAACATGGATGATCAAGATAGCTCAGTACAGAGCATCGTACCCTAAGACAGATGTCTCAAGCTCAATTCCATTGTTCATGTGTCTTGTTAACTAATTTAAATTAAATATAATGTAGTAACATGGTTAGAAGAAGTTATTGAAAATCACTATTATTAAAATTTCGAAACTTACCGTAAATATTTTATGTCAGTATTATTGATATCGAATATTTGTATTTGTTTTAGCACGTAATGACTGGACTGCCGATTGCAACTCATGGGTATGGGAGTTAAAGCGCTGGGGATTCAGCTACCTCTGGAGGTAATATACCAGCATACACTCTATTCTTCAAGAATATCGCGGCCTATGTGTATGATTTTTAATAATGCTATTTATGTATGTATTTATTGATGTACCCCGCAAAATTTTAGTTTCTACATAACTCAAGAAACCAATACAGGTAATACCAAAGTTTTCATTATTCACTTACTCAACATATTCTTATTTTATATATTGATGTACCTCCCACAAAATTTTCATTCCTAAATAAATCACACAACCATCACAGTAATTATTACTAAAGTGGTTATTATTCACCCACTCAACTCAAAAGGTTTTACTATTTACTTCCATATTAAATTGAAAATAAAATTAAACTACTGTGACGTATATCAAAATTTGTCTTTTATATAACTCATATCTTGCATTACAGATAATCCATAAAATATCAATAAAAAAATATATATATTTATAAAACACTGATCCTTTACTCATGAAATTTCTAAATTTAATCATATAGAATAGTTTCTAAATTCAATGTTGTCAGGATAAACTTTTTAAATAGTAATTATTAAATAATTATGAATAAATATAGATGTATAAGTCTCTATATTATTTTGTAATAAAATATTTGTTCGTATTCCAAGAATATTGCGTTTAAGTAATTATTCTTCCAAAAGGCTCGACCTACCCAGCTTATGAAGCCAAGGAACTGCTGCTTGAATACAGCAAATAAAGTTAGAAAAGTTCTAATGACCTTAACCAATGTCCATGGGGTTGCAACACTCCCTCTTTCCCCACGCCAAAAAATATTGTTCAATGAACTAGGATGTTTACAACCCAGGACCTGCTGAATACTTATCTCAATAAAACACTGTCCAAACTATTGAACAAATATTCTAGTATCAAGATTACAATGATTATTTACAAAGCTAGTAAAGCTCAAGTAAAATAAAATAAAATAATGCAGATAATATTTGATTATTTGTAAAATATTATATAAATGATAAGCTTTAAATTATGCACTAATTAAATACATACTTGATTAAGTTTATGCATTCTAGGCACATGCATCATCATTATTCGGAAAGCATATTTACTACCCTTTTAGAGTATACATTAGTGAAGAAGCGGGTGTTAGGGTGGGGGAGGAAGGGCTAATTTAACTATAATATAGAGCTGTTTTTTTGTTTTAAAGCATGGACCTTTTCTTTTAGTTGTTACTTAGAAGTTTATAAATTGAACCGAAAGTAAGGAGTGTAATTTCCAAATTCAAAATTAGTTATCAGAAAAAGATAAAAGAAAATTTATTTTCAGATGTAAATGTCTTACCTATAAGTCAATGTCGCAGCCATTAAGTAACAGACCTAATAAGAAAAAATCTCCCTTTTGTTACTGTTATCACAGTTTACGGATCTGAACAGTTCTGGAGCATAGTTAGTATTTAATAAATAGTTTTAAGCTCTTAATTATTATTTCAACGTGAGTTGTACAATCCACCCTATTCCTCCCACCAAGTTCAGATGGACGCTTGATCCATGAACTAATACATTTTACTCTTTTTATGTATATTTTATTTTACGTATTGCTACCTTTAAGTCCGACCTCATAGCCCAGTCGGTAGCTTCCCTTTCTATTGTGCTAAGGGCTCCAGGTATGTTTTCTGGCATGCCCGAAAAATATCATTCGTAAAATTTTAGATTTACCTTCTCAGGTTGATGAATATATAGTTGGGGGGATTTGGAGTTGTGTTTATTCTAAATTTAAGTTAGTTTATAAGTATTGTGCTGATATAAAGATTAGGCCCAGAAACTGCAAGCTAAATACCTCAAATAAACCAACATGCTACCTGTGTATACTTTTAATTACACTCAACCAATTGAATAGGGTTATGTCACTCTAATTCAGTCAGGAGTGTGCTTATAACACTCTTGGGGAAAGTAATCTTAAAATTTTAGTGTGTTTGTGCATAGTTTTGGTGTTACATTTATGAAGTCAGAATTTGAAGTAGGCTGTAAATGTGGATATTCAAATAAAGATGTAAATAAGACGAAAAAAAGGAGAGGGCATTTGGGAGGCGCGAAATTACCAAAGATACCATAATAGTACAAAAATAATAAATGTTTTAAAACCATTATTCTAAACTAGATGTATTCTTGTTTAAATATTGCCAAGCGGAGCTTTTGACATTCTTGGTTGACAGCGTTTAATGGTCTTTGTTTCCCGAATCCTCCTTACAACTTTTAGATTACAGCATAACTGTTAATTTTCTCAGAATATGCCACTGATATTTGGATATATATATATATATAAATGGTTTTTAGCTCTCAGTAAGGATTGTCATAGCGCTAAGAAACACAAATAATGTGCTCAGCTCTCACAGCAAGATTGTCTCATTGCTAGGGAAAATAAATAATGTGCTCAGTTCTCACAGGCAAGATTGTCTCAGTGCTATTGAAAATAAATAATGTGTTCAGCTCTCACAGGCAAGATTGTCTCATTGCTAGGGAAAAAAATAATGTGCTCAGTTCTCACAGGCAAGATTGTCTCATGTGCTATTGAAAACAAATAAAGTGTTCAGCTCTCACAAGCAAGATTGTCTCATTGCTAGGGAAAATAATAATGTGCTCAGTCTCACAAGCAAGATTGTCTCAGTGCTATGAAAAAAATAAAGTGCTCAGCTCTAACAGGCAAGATTGTCTCATTGCTAGGGAAAACAAATAATGTGTTCAGCTCTCACAGGCAAGATTGTCTCATTGCTAGGGAAAACAAATAATGTGCTCAGTTATCACAGGCAAGATTGTCTCAGTGCTAGGGAAAACAAATAATGTCTCAGCTCTCACAGGCAAGATTGTCTCAGTGCTAGGGAAAACAAATAATGTGCTCAGCTCAAACAGGCAAGATTTTCTCAGTGCTAGGGAAAACAAATAATGTTCTCAGCTCTCACAGGCAAGATTGTCTCAGTGCTATTGAAAATAAATAATGTGTTCAGCTCTCACAGGCAAGATTGTCTCATTGCTATTGAAAACAAATAATGTGCTCAGCTCTCACAGCAAGATTGTCTCATTGCTATTGAAAACAAATAAAGTGCTCAGTTCTCACAGGCAAGATTTTCTCAGTGCTATTGAAAACAAATATTGTGTTCAGCTCTCACAGGCAAGATTGTCTCAGTGCAAGTGAAACAAATAATGTGCTTCAGCTCTCCCAGGCAAGATTTTCTCATTCTAGGGAAAACAAATAATGTCTCAGTCTCACAGGCAAGATTGTCTCAGTGCTAGGGAAAACAAATAATGTTCTCAGCTCTCACAGGCAAGATTTTCTCAGTGCTAGGGAAACCAAATAATGTGCTCAGCTCCAACAGGCAAGATTTTCTCAGTGCTAGGGAAAACAAATAATGTTCTCAGCTCTCACAGCAAGATTTTCTCAGTGCTATGGGAAAACAAATAATGTTCTCAGCTCTCACAGGCAAGATTGTCTCAGTGCTAGTGAAAACAAATAATGTGCTCAGCTCTCCAGGCAAGATTTCTCAGTGCTATGGAAAACAAATAATGTGCTCAGTTCTCACAGGCAAGATTTGTCTCAGTGCATTGGAAAACAAATAAAGTTTCAGCTCTCACAGGCAAGATTGTCTCA
>JBCFYV010001213.1:0-55854 GCA_039000515.1 Timema cristinae | reverse complement strand
GGGGTGGTTTCGGGGTTTGATTCAAAAATGGCACCGTAAAAAAGTGCCTTTGTCGACAATTTGCCCCGTACATCCTGCTCTCGAAAAAACTCGGAATCGAGCTGGTTTTTTGTATTTTAATTTCCTTACACGAGATAAAAAAACCCCTACTTTCCCATTGTTTAGCGACTTTTATTTTAAAAATTAAGGTTTTTTACCCACGCGTCCATTCCTTTCGCTATCTTCAGAGAAAATTTGTTATGGCCCTTTTTAGGCCCTTTTGCCTTGCCATCTCTCCTGGACCTTCGTTTCAAGAGATGTTTGTTTCTCCAAAAAGTTTGAGCGTTGGGCGGTGCGCGAAGGCTTTGTTATATATATTATTTTAAAGTAAAAAATTTTGGAAATACATTAAAAAATTTTGTCGTGAAATTGGTCGCACTTTCATCCAGAAAAAAAAAAGCCATATTTTTTTAAATTTTATTTATAAATTTAAAATTTTATTGAACTTACTTGGAAATAAATGTTTTTTTATGTCAAAATTGTCGGAAAAAATGATATGATTTATTTTTATTACGGGAAAATTTCACAATATATAACTTTAAAATCTAAAAATTTTAAATGTAAAAAAAAATCTCCCATTTTTAACAGAAAAAAACATAAATCTAGTTTAAAAAATTATAAAGCAACGAAAAATTTTTTTTTTAATCCCAAACTTGAGTTCGTCCTAACATCCTCCCCCATTGAGGATAAATTTTCCCAAACTAATGGGTTTTAACGTGAGGGAACGCTGACTTTCTGCTAAAAAGTGTGTTTTTTGGCTGCTCTTCATTTTAAAAGGGATTTCTAAAGTAGTTACTTTATTCTCCGAAACTAAGCCCTTAGTGTTCCAAATTTAATAAGGAACCATGTGGGTAGTTTCATTGTAAGGTTCGAATTACATCTTTAGTAGTCACGCTCTTGCGAGCCTTGTTATTCTTCAATCTAAAAAAAACTTACTTTTTTTCCCAGGGGCCATTCCACCCTTTTGGGAACCGTTGACCCACAAAGACCTTACCAATCTTACAAAATAGTGTACTTTTTTTGTTTTTCTCCCAAAAAGCCCCAGATATCTTGCAAAATCTTTCTTAAATTCATTTCTTAGTTTTGCATTGACGTTTCGTTTTTAATACTTTTAAAATAAAAAGCATCATATTCTGGAACCCCCAATTTCCTTTATTTCCCTAAAAAAAAGCCGTGGTGGGGGATTTAAAATCGCCAATTTCTGTCAGGTATGTCGGGTCTAAATTAATGGGTTCTATACTACAGAAAAGTAAATTTTTTGGGAATTTTTGGGAAGTTTTGCCTAAAATCCCTTCAAAGTTTTTTTATAACTTTATTAATCCTTTCTTAGAAGCCTCCCCAATGGAGCACTAGGGGGGTAAAATTTCCAAGTGATACGTTCAACCGAGCTATGTTTAAAGTCTTTTCCCCCAATCAAGTGTTGAAAAGCTTATTGGCACCGGTGAAGTTGGTGTCATTGTCAAAATAAAAAACAGAAGTCACCCTCTTCGAACAACTAATTGGGAAACTTAAATAAAAACTTCGGTGGAGAGAGAAGAAAATCAAACCCAATGTACTGCTTGGTAGATAGCACAAGTGAATACTACTTTCCATGCGTTACATATCTCTCAAAACAGAGGCCCCCGGAAAGTAAACCCCTATTACTTCAAACACAATGCTTTCCTTATGCGGTTGAGGGGAAAAGGGGAGCTTGAGAACCCTGCGCATGTTTTCCCTCTGCCTAGGGGATCTGTAACATGACTCATAACTTTTCTCACTTTCCCCCTCCACCAATAAAAAAAAACTTTGTCTTGGGTGATTATGAAAAAGTTGCACTCCGGTGTGATTTTTTTTTTCCATGCTCTCCATGTTTAGAAGGAAAACAAAAAAAGGGGCGCTGTAGATCTTTGGGAATATTAACAGCTTCAAATCTCCTAAGGAAAAATTTGTTTTAAATCTGGGGGACACGTCTTCAAAAAATATTTAGCGAGGATTGTTGCTATAGTAAGATAATTCCGGGGAGTTTTCTTCTTTCTAGTATGTCTTTTTTGTTATACGGTTTGCAGGGCCAACAGTTTGGTTTGGTGTAACGGGCGGGCCCTCCCCACCATCGACAATCCCCCAGCAAGAAATAGAAATCCGGGTAGGGAAATCGTTGGGTTCATTGAACGACGGGGATGGGTCAAGTTCCTGATCTCATTCACCCGTTTTTTTACAAAAACGACCAATTATCATTCCTAAAAACCCAAAGCCAGCACTGTAAAAATGAAAATTTAAAAAACTCAAAAACCTTCAAAAAAGTAGTTTCCCACACACTTTAAAACCTCTCACCAATTTTGTGAAAACTTTCTAATTTTGGGATGGTTATTTCTCTGGGGGGGCCTACACGCAAACTGGCTTCAATAACTGCAACTTTTGTGTGATCTCGGTTTACATAAAATAAAAACGACTGCCATATAAGATGTAAACTGGATCAAATCAAAAAATTCTTTTGAAAGAGACAAATTTACCTTTTTTGTAGCTTCTCAATTTTTCACCTTTTCAATCAGTCCATATCAAAAAAAGATCATCTTGCCGACCCCACAACTTTCCCAAGACTGAAGAGAGGTTGTTGATTTTCCCTCATCTTATGTCTGAAGATTCATAATATGCCCCAATCATTCCACCACAAAAAAACAAGATATTTCCTTCTTTTCTGGAAATTATCTGAAGAAAAGATTTTCATTATCTGTATTTTACAAAGCCCCAAAGCAACGTAAAACAATTTTTTCCCCTTCCAACTTGAAAAACTTTTTTTTAAAAGTTTAATTTATTTGATGTAATTAGCTTTACTTTCTGAACCGATGATTATTTTTTATGGTAAAAAATTGCGAAATATTTTCCAATTTTTCCAAGAAGGGATATAATACCCTTTAGGGTTTTAACATACCCCAATAAACATGAAACCGACGACTTTAATTTCCCCCGAGGTTTTTTTAGCAAGGATTTTTTTAAATTATAGTCTTTGGCTTCGATTTGACTTCATTAACCTCAATGGGAATAAGAAGCTTCATTGTTACTCAACAATAATTTAATACACGAGAGTTGATAATTCAGACAAATTTCGGGTGACCAGTCCAGATTAAATACAGTCTGTTTTTTTGTAAAAAAAAAAAAAATAAGCATAGCGGGATATTTTTCGAAAATCATTTTTAAAGTAAAAAAATTTTTACTTAATTTAATTAAGAATTTAAATTTTTTTTTGTTTCTAAAAAAACAATCCTAAAGCAATTTTAAGGGGTGGCAGAAGGGGGAGCCATTTTTTTTAAAATTTTTTCAATTTAAATTTCTTGAAAAAAAACAAAAATTCCTCCGTAGCAACATCGAGTTTAGTTTTCTACATACACAAAATTAACAGATCTACTATCTGTCAGGGGTGCTTGTAATTTTTCCAAAACCATTTATATAAAAGAAAAAGTTTTGACAGAACAATTGACAGATATTCAAGATCTTTGATAATAGTATGTGCGAAAAACAAATTTTAAAGTGCTATGGAGAAATATTTTATTTACTTTATGATGGTGGTCTTGGGGTAAGGGGTCAGACTTCTGTGCTGGGGGCGGGGGTTAATCTCGGTGGCACAAATTTATTTGATTTCCAAAACCCTTCCCACACCCTGACAAGCATCTTGTGAAAGTGTGGGAATGCCAGGTGCCACCGTATTTGGATTCCACGCTAAAAAGTGGGCCTTATTTCTTCACAATCACCCTACCTTACACATTTTGGGAAGTGCGTATGACCCAACGGTAGTTAGACCGGTGCAATAATAATAATAATAATAATAATAATAATAATTTATTTACTTTTGCAAGAAAAATTCAATTATATAAAAAAATGTAAAAAAACTTCGCTTCCTTTTAGTCACACATTAGGCAAAAATCTATCAAGAAAAAAAAAGTCCATTATTTTTCCAACAGCGGTTTTAGGGGCGTTTTGGACGGGTTTGTTTCGGATATGATAACTTGGTTTTTTTATAAATTTTTTTTTCTTGGCAATATGTACTTCAACATCGGATTTTTTAATCCAAATTTCGACAATAACTTATTTAAACTTGTTGGAGAAAACGGCAATGTTATAACTTTTTTTCCCAAAAGGGCTTGATATGTTTATTTTACCGCATATATTTAAGTTCGTAATAAAAAGGGGTGGGATGGCATGGTTTTTAAATTTGGGGTACACTCATTTGTGATGAAGTGGAGTGGAAAATATTTAGGGGGAAAAAAGCTCACCTATTTGATCGAGAAAAAAACCAGATCGCCCAGTGTTTTTGAATAAACACGTTTTTAACCCTACGATGGTTTGACGAACCATATCATAGTCGAATAGTTATTTCTTTTCGGAAATTTTATGCGTACAAGATCAGTGTATATAAATATAAATAACATTGTAATTAATTTTAGGATAATTTGTACGCAAGCTATGAGTGAAATAAAATGCAACTTTTAAAAGTAGGCCCAAATTAATTTCATTTTTAGATTAATAGGAGGTTAATTTTAAACATGCTGAGCTGTTTGAGGAGAAAAATAACCACTTTGGGTAAAATTAATGCGTTGGTTGGTAAGTCTTTTAGGGACAAAAATTTTGGGGGAGAAAAAATCAATATCGTAATAAGAATTCATTATAAATAACTTTATTAATAATATAAACATAGGGATCACGGTTCTTGAAGAAGAATGGTATGCTTGCATATAGGGCCGGTTCCCAAACTCGACAACTTGCGTGGACACAGCGGGAAAGCTGCAGCTTCCCCGTGCTCCACCGCATTTTGGGGAAGAAACATTTTCCCCCGTAGCTAGGGCTCAGGGTTTTGGGGTATCCCCTGGCGGGGGTGGAGTCACCTATGATTTAGCGAATTAACAGCCCCTTTAATTCCATTGTAGAGTTGTTCCCATGAGTTGCAAGTAGATGCCCAAAGTATTATTTCTAAAACAAAAATAAATTATCCTATTAAAATACTGAATAAGGTAGTAAGTCCCCAGCTTGAATCCGCCCAAATTATTCAAAATTCGCTAATTATTCAAATATGAGCTATGACTTTTTATTGGGTGGTGGGCCCTTTCCCATGTGACTTTTTTATTGAGTAAGGGTCAGCCCTCCCATGTGACGTCCCCTGTTGTTTGGACGTGTTGGTAGTTGCAAAGGATTAGTATTGTACGTACCCTTTGTTGATTGACTGTTGGTCACCGTGTGACGTCACCCCTGTGACTATGACGTTTCAAAAAAAAGTGGGGTCACCCTTGCGTCGACTCAACCAGTGGTTTTTGGACGCCCCTAAATGTGGGGTTTGGATTTTTTTACGCACTTTTAATATGACTGAGTGAGGAGTATGTAGGATATGTGTGACGTTCCGGTTATTTTGGTCAGCCCGCCTTTTTTTATGTGGAAAAAGTTTTTTTTAAAAGTGTAAATGAATTGTAATTTTTTTTTAAATTTTTTAGTTTTTTATATATCAAAAATTGAATTTTTGAACATTTTTTAAGGGTGATGCGTTCCGCATCTTTTACGTCACATCAGATTTAAATGAAAAATAATTCAAGTGTTGTTTTCATTTATGACGTAAGTAACAATCTCTTACTCATTAGTTTTAGATAAAATATAACTTTTAAACTTTTGGAAAAATTTTATCTCAATGAGTTTGTATTAGTTGAAATCCCGGTTAAAAAAAAAACAGTTTTTAAAAAAAAGGAAAGGGTTTTTTTTAAAATGTCAACGACAAGATCATTCCTGTCCCCGGAAGTTTAAGTGTTTAAATTTGTAATCGTTTAAATGCTATTTAATTTTTTTATAAAATTAAAATAATTAAAAATAAAAAAATAGATTAGTTTTTAAACATGTGACCGTTGAAAAATTTAAAAATTAATAATTCAGAGGACGAATTTATTAAAAACAACATCATTTAAAATTAAAATGACGTTTACCTAATTATACACTAAAAAGTTAATTAATAAATTTTAAAATTTAAAAATAAAGGGGGAAAATTATAAAAAATGAAAAAAAAAATACAAGTTTTTTTTCACTTTTTAATTTATATTAAAAAAATCACAGATTTCACAATAATTGTTATACGAATACATAAAACCATTATGAAAATATTAGTTACAAAGTAAAATTTAAATAGTGTTTTATTGTTTTTTTTGATTTAAAAGGAAATTTGGGAAATACCCAAACCCACTTTATTATCTTTTAAATAGATTTTAAATAAACACATCTACAGATTAAAATTAATTGTTATATGAATACACCAAATATAAAACAGATTTGTTTTTTCAATTTTTAAAAACCGTTTTTCCCAAAATTTTGAAAAAAAACTAAAAACCGTTTTTTTTAATTCAAGCTTGATAAAATTATCCCCCCTATGCCATCATAGATTATTACGACTTCAAATTATTTAAAAGGTAAATATGCTTTTTAAACAATACCTAAATTTTTTTTGGTAGAAAAACCTACGATATTGTTTGAAAATGGGCCTTCACTAAACACCTCGCCATATTTAGTGTCTTTTCCTAAAAGATATAATATCCAGTACGTATTTCCTTAAATTTCTTAGAAATAATTTTAAATGTCTCGCTTTGGGTTGGTTAAGTCGTTTAGAATTTGTCCATTCTTGAAAAAAAAACAAACAAATTTTTTATAGAAAAAATAAGGGGCAAAAAATTTTTTTTTTTAAAATAAAAAAAGAAATTTTATAAATTACTGTTTTAAAATCCGCTGGGGGTTTGCATTGAATCAGCCCTGAGCTTGTAGGTTGGGGGTTTGTGTCTAAAAAGTGACGTCGAAATCTAACGCAGTCTTGCAATTGTGCAGGCATTAAGTGTATGCGATACCAGTCACTTAAATTTGCAAAAAAGTTTAGCCCCACACGCTTGACTTTTTAAAGTGAGAAAAGCATTCAAAAATACAATGTGTAAGTTTCGTTCGAGCAGGCCTTTTAGAATCTTTAACACACACGTTAATTATAAAATAATCTTGTTCCCGCTCAACGCATTTATCTCCGTCAGAGTACTCTTCCAAAATTGTATTCCCCAAAAAAGCGTATAAAATGTTTTCACCACATTTACAAGCACCACGCGCTCCTCTTTTGTTCATCGTTAAAATAAGATCTACTTTTAAAAATATGTCTAGTTTGACGGTCAATTGTCGACGTTTTAAAGTATAAGGGGGACGTTTAAACCGTGCTTCGATGATTCCATTTTTAATTCTAACGACTTAAATAAAAACCTATTATGTGAAAATTTAATTTAAAGGTAAAAATACTACTATTAAAACTTAAATCTCGCTCCCAGGTCGGCATGCTAAAAAAGATCAAGGAAAAAGGTTTTTATTTCTAATTAAAAATTTCAGGTCGTTCTGAAATTTTAACTACTTTTTAAAGGAGCAAAATCAGACACAGGTTAGTTAACAGGTGTGTAGAAAGGACACACACACAATCTGACGGAGTTCGATCTATAAAAAGTAATTTAATATAAAAAAGTTATCATTTCATCGCCATTTGTCGGTGAAAGAAGTTGTCCGTGAATCAGCATCAACTCCTAGCGCCGTGTTTTCTGCTAAAAGTAAATAAATTTGCCCTCTATTCTTGTTTCAATTTATTAGTTAAACAAATATTTTATATTTTTATTTTAAATATTTTTTTAAAATTTTAAATTTGTTTTTATTTTAATATTTAAACTAACAATTAATTGTTTAGGGGTTTTTTTCTCAATTTATAATTAAAACAAAAATTTAATAGTTAAACTAATATTTAATATTTTTATGTTTTCTTTCTAAATTTATTTAAAAATTAAATTTTTTTTAGGGTTGTTTCTCTTTTTCCCAGAATTTAATTGTTTTTATTTTATTCTAAAAATTTAAATTTTAATTTAAAACAAATATTTTAAATATTTTTATGTGTTTCTCTTTTCTAACAATTAATTTTTGTTGTTGTTTTCAAATTTTATTTTTTAAAACTAACAATTTTTATTTAAATTTTTTTTTTTTTTTTTATTGTTTTCTTACGAAAAAAATTTTTACCCGACGAATCTGTGACAATCCCACACCCTCTCCTTTGGACATTAACAGACAACGGCAACACATTTTTGTTTAGCGGGGGGGGTTACAAACACTAATGACTCATTTACAAAAATAACGGGACAGAACAAACTTACCCTGGGTTAAACCCCTGGGCAGAGATATCTTAGTTCGTTTCAATCCTTGATTCAAACGGAGTCCAATGCATTATCAATGACTGTTTCTCTAGTCTATTAGATACTTGTCAGAGGAGGGGCCCCTTACGATTTAATTGGACTCACGATCACAAAACCGGAGAATAAATCACAAAAACCGGTCGGCTTTCTTACGTAGATTGACAAATTTGATGTCCACATTATGAATACTTTAACAAAATTTATTCAAGTAATGCCAAATTAGGATAGCCGAGTGTTGAGGATTAAAAGGGAACATATCAAAATGAATGAGGGGAAACGGTAAGGGCATAAAAAAGGTGTTTCCAAACTTATCTGAGTCACCTAAAAACGAGCTTGTCGTTGTTAAATCTTTGGCGAATTGTTTGGCTCACCCCATAGAAATGCATAGCCAAAATCACTAATGTTATTAATTTAAATCATTACTAAGGGGGGGAAAATTAAAAATGCTGTGTGGCTTCCTCAAAAACACGCTAGATTTATGGGGGGGGAGGGGGCCGAACCTTTCGATAAATTTCAGCGTTATTTTGGGACGAAATAAATTGCGCGTGTATAAACCCCTCTCGACCTAAACGGATTGGGTATGAGGGGGGTGTGTCCCTAGTAGGTACTTTTAACCTACTGAACGATGACGTTACCATACTTTAACGTAAAATCAACTTGGCGGCGGCTTTTTCCCGTTCGGTATTTCTGCAACGGATGTAATAGGGGTTTTGAAAGGGGTGCAAGACATTATGTAAGAACATTCCCCCCAAAATGATGCCATCCCTCCGTGTTTGATGAAGCGAAAAACAAGTGTATTGATTTTATTGAAACGGTTCTTTAGGGTCGCCGTTGTTCCAGCCTAAATCGAAAAAAATTCGCGGAAAAAAAAACAGTTTGTGATTTAAGCGGTGTGATTCCCGTGATAAAACAAAGGGGGAAATCACGAATATTTTTAAATCATACTGCGAAGTGAAAAACAGAAAAAAAGAAAACCCGCATCGTTGTTTAGCGGGTGTTGGTCGGAAGAGCTCGATGATAATTCCTAAGGGTATTTTAGATTTCGAGACTAAATAAGAACGACCATAGCAACGTTTGGAATTTTGCACAAACCCAAATTTTTTCACGTAAACATATTGTGAAAAATGTAAATTTTAAAACATAATATGGACGGGGTTTTGTGACCAATGCGGGAAACGATCTTTTCCCTTTTGGGGAAAAGGTAGACGCTTCATCGACTACCTGAACAACCGAGGCCATTTGCAAAAAAATTTGTTTGCGTTGGCTAATGGGGGGGGGGTTCGATACTATATTGACCCTAAATAGTTTCCCAAAACTGCCCCCCCAAAATTACGGGGAGGGAAAAAAATAATCTGCATGACAAGGGAAACCACATACAATTTTTAAAGACAGCCTATTTTTCCTACCCATCCACTGGACAGACCCCGAAAGCGTTTGGACTAGACTGTAAAAAAGACATTTCCCCCTACTGTTAATACAGAAAAAAATTTAAATTATAGGAGTTGCCCGTCACAAAAATTTTCGGTGCGGATTATGAAACCGGGGGGGGGGGGGGCGAAATGATTTTGGTGTGGACCTGAAAAAATGCGGGGGGGATGTATTTAATTAAGGCAGAGCTGGAGGCCTATGTGGGATGCGTAAATGTATTACGCAAGGGTTGTGGTAATTTGTCATTTATTTTAAATATAGGGGGACAGATTTTTTTGAAATCTACCCAAAAATCTCGTGGGCTGCAATGATTATTTAAAAACGTTCTTGCCCCGATAGATACCCACCTCCCCAAGGGGGGGTTACGGGTGCGGTGACGACAGTCTAAAAGCCATAAAAGGGTTTCTATTGGAGAAAACCCACCCGATATTCGGCACGCTTAAAAGGGGGTGCGATAGAGTTTTTGGGTAGGAAGGGGACGGCTACTGTGACGCGACGAGAGAGATTTTTGAGTTTGACGGATTTTTTTCCCAGGGGTACTGCTTTAAACCGTGACGCGTACCGGACGAAGGGAAAAACTCCTCACCGGCGAAAGAGTCACTCTGTTAAAGGACGAGCATTTAGGCTGCAGGGTCCCTGTTAAACTATGAAAGGTGTGACTTTGAAAAAATATGAGTAAAGACCAAAAGTCTAGGCAAAACAAAAAACCTTTGATTAAAACTCCCCAAACACAATCCACTGACGCCGTACGGTGGACTTTTGTGGCATAATTACACTACAAGACAAACCCCGACAAAAAAAATGGGTACTTGATGCTGCAGTTTATTCCCTGGGAGCAAATATTTTAAATTTCCTGTAGGTCCCCCCAATAAATATATTTTGTCCCCGACGATTGCCCCGTCGACGTGGTAGCCCGAAGGGCGAAATTAAATGCACTTTTTTCCCTAATAAAATTTGTATCACCCCGTATCCCTAAAGACACAATCAAATTAAATGTTTTGTTTTTGCCCCCTCTTCCCAAAACGGATGAACCAAGGTGTTGTTTACACACCGATTTGACGGGGATATTAAGGCACTGGATATGGACGAGTTTTCTACGCTAAAAATGGTACACAAGGGTTAGAGTAACAAATTTTGGGGAATATAAAATTCCCCAGTTCGATCCTCAGACCAAGAAGGGGGTTTTTGTAGAGTATATAAAAAAGTTCCCAAGATCAAACAGGGGCGTCTGGATCCTGGAGGGTAAAAACGACGCAGACAAAGAAACTACGTTAGCGGTTTTTAAAACAGGGGAAATATTTCTGGAAAAAACGAAATTTTAAAAATCCGGAAAGCGGACTCGCCAAATTTTGTGTTTAAAAATCTTTCGGGGGACGATTTGCATTGAACGAGAACAAAACGCAGACCGCTTTGTGAACAACCAAAAGCTTTTCTCCCTACCCCCAGCCCGGGGACAGAGGTTCGAACATTTTTTTCCCCAATGACGGGGTTTGCTTACGTTCGTGGATTTTCCGTGACGAGGCCGTCCTCCCCTGGATACGGTCAACGTCCCGTAGCGGCGTAGTGACCACCGGTCCCGTATAAAATTTGTATTCAATCTTAGGCATTGGGGCTTCTTTTCTTTACTGTGACACGCTTATTATAAGTGTGATAAACAGAAGACAGACACGATACCGACCGGCGACAAAATTGGACGACATGACAAACGAGCTGACCGCCTAATTGAGGGCCTACATTACAGATTTTTTCCGGTGGACCAAAAAAAAATTCTTACAATTGTTTTTTCCCCCAGATGAATGAATCGGTCCCTCACAAAAGGGGTATAACACTAAAATATGAAAACACAAAAAATTGTAAATTCACAACTATTAAAAAACATGATTTTTAAAGACATGGACCCCCTACACGTGGGCTAACCCCCGAAAAAAAAAAAGAAAAAGAGGCCCATCGTGTCTTCAGTTGGAGAGAAAAAATTATAATATGTATTCACTAAAAATAGGAGTTAAAACAACACGTCCTACCCCACGGTTTAAATTTATACTTTTTTTTTCTTTTGTTTTTTAGTGCTGAGGTGTATCCGAATATTCGTCTGGAATGTGGACGTTTACGACAAATAAATTTGTAGAAATAAACTCCGGACATTAAAAATATTACAAAAAAGAACGTTTTGTACTTGTTCCCCTTTTTAAAATTGTAAAATGACACAAATTCTATGATATTATACGAAAAATTTAATGATGACCAATTTTTCTTACAAAATAACATAGACCACTCTACTGTGAGACTACCACAACGAAAACAGGGGTAAAAAGGTTTTCATACACAAAGTGAAAGCAGGTGCTTTAACGACTTCTGTCCAACAGACGGTCCCCCATTTTTTTTTGTCTGGTTAACACGTGGGATAGAAACTATCAGGTGTTTGATCAAATTATTTGACATGACAAGACGACTAATGGTCCATGAAAAACTACTGACATATAAATTGAACTTAGATTATACTATAATTTTTTTTCTCTCTCTGATTCAGTGTCATCCCCATTTAAAATTCAAAAAGTTAAAAAGAAACGCCATATCACCGGTTGAGCCACCACACACTCTGCAGGAAAGTCCCTCAATTTCTGTATACAGCCTCTGCAGGGGTTTTGTTAATAATATTTCTATTTATTACCGGGGGAACGTACGGTAGAATATCTCCCCGATCAGTCTGGGTCTTCCCACGGCTTTGATGTGTTGGCCCCCGGGGTTATAGCGAAGATATGTGGGAATATTTGCGTATTACAATTAAAACAGCCACACTGTTTTCACAATTAAAAGGGGTGATAAATTGCTCAACTAGTATGCGTAAAATTGATTTCCCCCAATTGAAAACACTGATTCGCTATCAAACACTCAGAGGGGGGGGGGGGGGGTTTGGATCGGTGACATCCCTATAAAAGATCGTGCACCGGTTAATTGTAATTTAGTATAAGGTCAATCAAGCGTCCCTTTCAGTACCGGGGAAGCAGGATTTTTTGTCTGAGTCTGCGCGGGTTGAATAATTTACCTATAGAATTTATTAAAAAAATACGGTCTAGAATAAAATCGCGTTGGAACTTACTCTCTCCCCCTGCGCAGCACGAATTGAAAAATTTTAAAAATTTTTTTGGAACTTATAATAGGGGGGTAACGCAGATTTATGGTCCCCCGCTAAAAGAATAAATGTCATCAATGTCTGACATCATCGTGATTTTTATGTCGGACTGGGGCCTGTTTTTTTTTCACTTGTCTCCGCAAACCAGGATGTTAAATTTGGGTTTTTTTTTTTCCCTTTAAAATTTTGGATCAAACCCCACCCCACCATGACAGACAAACATAATTGTAGATGTCAAGGATTCAAAAAACGAGAACAATACATTTTTTTTAAAAGAAAGTTTGTTTGTCAATGGTGGAAAAGGGGGATCACCAGGACTTTTTAAATCCCCCTATTGTTTTTCCAATTACCCCGCCCTGTTCAAAAAAAAGTGCGATGGGTCACGTACAATCACCACGGTCTCCCTTGGACGACGGGGGAAAGAGCGCCCTCAATTTAATTCACTTTTAAATGGCCACTCTTCGTGACTATAATTTTGTAAAGGGGGGGGAGAAGAAAAAATTTGTAATGGAAAATCTGAAAAAAAAAATTTTTTATCGACATGATGGAGTTGGGGGTTTCCCCCCCTGAAGTATAGGATCGAGAATAATCATGAAATGTTTCGGTCCAGGGAAAAAAAAATTAAACGATTTGCACCTGGCTAATGTCAAATTTCAGGGGGAAAGGTTTGTTGGAACCCCCCCCCCACCCCCCACCCCCACCACCACCACCGGGATAGTTTAAAGCGAAAATATTTTTTTAAAAACCTTGTTGGCTAAATTTGGCCCCTCTCTTCCCGCCTCCTCTAATTTAAATTTTTGAAAGGTGACGAAATTGTAGATAAAAAACTTGTTATTATTGCTCCTTTACAAAAATTTCCAGCGGCATAAAAGTGATTGCCTGACGAGAAAACGATCAATTTTAAAAAGGCCCCCGCCGTTCTACAAATTTATTTAAAAGGGAAAAAAAAATGTTTTGGGTAAAAAAAAAAAAGAAAATCTATATTCTATTTTTCCCCTCAGAAATGTAATTTTTTACTCTATAAGCAAGGCTTATACACAAAGTTTGGCGAACGAGTGAATTTCATCTGGTCCCGTGCCCACCGTAGCGGTTTTAATTTTAGAGGAGGAAAAAAGTAAATAAATAGTGCGTAGTAATTTATTGTTTAACAATGGGGGGGAGAAAAAAACATCGGTCCCCCTATCACGCCCTTATAAAATGCAAGGGAGTGGTTCGGCGCGTTTTTGGGGGGTTTTTTTTGATTTTTCAACCGTTGTTTTGAGGGGGGCGAAAGCGGTGGGAAAACAAGCGTTACAAACAGGTTCGCATATTTTGGGCCCACATAGCGACACTGAACCCGGGCAAAAAATCGGTGATATAGTTAAAAAACGCGTCATCAGGCGGGCGAGGGGGTGGCTTAAAAAGGGTAAAAAAAAATAAAAGAAATTTATTTGAAGGTGGGCCCAGACCAAGAGGGGAAAAAGGAGTAAAAAAGATTTTTCAATTATTTTGGAGTGTTCAAACAAGAACTCGATCTTTCGACGAAAAAAGCATTTTAAAAGGGAATTAAAAATAATAAATGGTGAAAACAAAAACCCCTCACTTCCGTGGCTGAGCTCAGTTGGAGTTTTTTTTTTCCCCGGGGACGGCGAGTATTTTCGGGGCCACTCTTCGATTAAAATTTTTCTTCGTATTCAAAGGGGAGGGGGGGCGGGACACCGGGCGCAGCGCAATAAAAACGGATGGTCAACAATTGTTAAATTCATTATTCAGTCAAATCAATATCTCTCTCAAAAGAAAAACCCATTACAACCTCGACAGACATTAGTACAGGGGGTTATTTAGAGCTTTAAAAAATTTCGGTAGAGGGCCTCCGACACCCACCTGGTGAAAGGTATGTGGTTTTTTTGGGTACCCTGCCCTAACGGGAACTCGCCCATCAAGAGAACAAAGGCTTTGCCCCGAATTAACTTGTTAAAAAATCCGGGCGACTTGGTGGGACGTTTAACGCCGAGTTTTTTTATTTCACACTTGCATTGAAAAATGATCTGCGCGTTAAAATTAATTCGCAACAAAAGGAAATTTTTAATTGCCACGACGGGACAAATTTTAAACACCGACGTACGGTTGGATTTTAGACGCACCCTTTGTGAAACACGTGGAAGTGTCGCCGACTATTTCACTCACTATAGAAAAGACACTGTTACGAAAACCCGCCCAATACCCAAACCCCGGGTGGGCGTCAAGTCTGTGACCGTACCCAAAGGATCAAGTCTGTGATTTAAAAAATGTTATTCAAGGGGTGATCCCCAAATTGTTTTTTTTCACAATGGGTCAAACGAGGTGTTTGTGGGCATTTTTAACACGAATCCGTTTTAATGATTTACGAAACCTCGATCGTTTGTCCATATGTAAATGGAATCCAAAAAAAATTTGCCCCCTTTTGATAAATTTTGACAACGTCGGCAGTCCACCCCCGCCTATGGTACATTGTTTTAGGGATTTGGGGTCACCATCAGAAAACGGGATTTAATCACGCAGACATTTAATAAAGGTTACTTTATGTTTGGGCCTTTTGACTTGACCCGACAGGCAGGCAGGACTCGCACCCAGCCTTCAGCGAGGGGAACGTGAGATTTGATTAAGTTCAAGAAGACCTTTACACCCTAAACCCGTTTGTTTTTTCTTGGGACGGGGGGCGGTGTCTATAGATTTTTCGGAGGTGAAAATTAATTATTAAAACCATGAATTTCATCAAATAGACCACTACTGCGGGGCAAAATTTCAATCTATAAAGGGACATTTCCTTGGGGGCCAATTTCCTCAAAATTTCATGTCCCGCCTTATTTGTGATCAATTTAGCCCACACAAAAAAAGGCTCCCCTTGGGTGGTTCTATATTTTTCCAAAAATTTGGGGGGTATTTTGATAATACGGAAGACGACCGAGCTTTTTGATGACGATCTTGAATAAACACTCGCACGATGGAGGGACAACCGCAAACGACTCCAAGGCATAGCCTCGGTGTGTGCGGGGACTATTGCTGTTGTTTGCCGTTCCCAAAGGGCGCCGGGGTGGAGCCTGAAAATTCAAAGACCGTTTCAACCCCCAACTTTGCAAGAAAAAACCGCTGGCCGTCACGCTGTTCAAACTCGCTTTTGGCCCCTGTCCAAGGTTTACTAGCAGGGGGCCCAGACGGGTTTTCCCGCATTAAAATTAAAAAGGGATACTATAATTTTTTTTAAACATTTGTATTCAATTTTTTGACTTGAAATCATCATGTCGGATCTTTGATTTTTTATTTATCGTTAACCGAAAAAGAGTGGGTGATCACCGAGCTGCCATAGTTTTTATCGACGAGAAACAATGTCGTGCTATCAATTCAAAAAACCACCGGGTTGTTTACTCCCCAAATTTGGGTGCAATTCTCAAACAAAAATTTTGGTAAGGGCCTTCGGCCTTACGAATTAAAAAAACAAAAAAGGGGTTTCTTGTCCCCCCACCGGCCCGGACATTCATCCCCCACGTGAGGGGCTATAAATGTCCCTTTGTTGATTGATCAATAAAATTTTTGGGGGTGTACGCCCCTTGTACGCATCACCCCGTGCGCGTTAAAAAATGCAACGCTTTTGGGACGATTCGTCAGATTTTACGCGCAGAGAAAATTTATAAATTTTGTCCAATCACCCCGACGGACGACGACGACGACCACGATACTAGCTTTAATTGTGACGACTGTTTTTTACAGGGCATTGTCTGACGCAGACGCGATGAAGATGCAGCTATAATATGTGCAGATAAAACCCCTGTTTTCTAACCGACTTTTACTAAAAGACAAACAGAACAAACCGTGGCGGGGGTCTCTTTTCCCCCGACCCCAACTTTTCGCTCACTTGTGTTTTCATCGAGTTCTAATCGTCTAATACTCCCGTCCCCCCAAAGGAACTTTTCGTCAAAGAAATGCCGTTTTGGCGAGTGTGGCGACGGTTAAACTTCGAGCCACCATGGAACTTTTCTTGTGGGAAAAAAATTTTCGGGGTGTGGAAATTGTGTCTGATGATAAAAAAACCCTTCAGATTACCTGCTACGGATAAATAAAAACTCTGTACAATCTTTTAAAAATATATACACGACATGTAAAAAACTAAACCACCCAAAAAGTATCGGTTTATAGACAATACGCTCCCTCCCAAAACGTTTTTAGACCCCCCGATCCTATCCCTATTTTGATATCTATCACTTGGACGATTTTTTTTTTATGGAAAAATAATAAAAATTTTGGAAAAATGTATATATTTTTTTTTATAATTTTAAAATTTTAAAAAACTTGTATTTTTTTTATATTTATGTAATATTACCCTCTCATTTAAATATTTGTAGTAAAAGCGTTCAAATATATCTTATTTGATATATAAATAACTAAAAAATTTAAAACAGTTTACAATTTATATACACTTTAAAAAAAAACTTGCTACGATAAAAATGGGGCGACCCAAATAACGGAACGTCACACTATAATTAGCTGTACCTCGCGTATCATTTATAATGACGTAAAAAAAAACCTAATCATGGGGCGTCCAGAAAACTGGCTGACGTCAGACCAAAGGGTGACCACACTTATTTATTTGAAACGTCATAGCACAGGTGGGCACACGGCACCAACAGTCAAAACAACAAAAAGGATGAGTCACAATACTTACTTGATACCTCCAACCGTCCCGAACAAACAGGCGACGTACATGGCGGGGACCTTATCAAAAAAACGTCACATGGCAAGGCTGACCACACTCAATAAAACGTCATAGTGTCATTTTTTGAATAATTAGCGTATTTTGAATAATTAGCGAGGATTCAACGGGGCACTTAACTCAAAAGATATTTATGGTAAGTTTAGAAATCGTATAATAAGGGCTTTCTAAACCTCACTAACCTAATATAATTATATCAAATTTTAAATTTTTTAAAAAAACACCTGGAAGAAAATTGAGATGAGACTTTTGGGTTTTGGGAAAACCTAGGCTTTTCCCCCGAGCTATCTGGGTTTTATCCGATGTTTCGTCTCGTTTTTCATCATATTTTGAAGGTTGAGTCTGTGAAGGACGTGGGGACAGTCGATACTTTGATCGACCAAAATATGCAATTGATAAACCAGATCTTTTGATTTTGGGCGAACAGTTATGCGCTAAGTATGCAATACAAGATTTTAATTTTAACGTTAAATGCTAATGAATAAAACGCACTCACAAACTCAGGTTAAATTACCAGAAAAATAAGAACTCGAACAAAATACCAACCCTGGTAGCTTAAGCTTTGCATTGCGCACTAAGAAAAAAGTCCGTTTCGATTCCCGGGGCATGTATTTTTTCATCTTTTTTTAAAATTAATTGAACAAGACCCCTTAATGGGACAGTGCTTAATTAAAATGATTTTCAGTTGCGTAATATTAATATACAGGTTATCTAAAGTTTGAAAAAATAGATGTAACTAGGAAATTTTAAGTATCAACTGTCTTACCTTTGAGTTTCCAACCTAAAAATTTTTTGTACCCGATAATGTTTTCCCGGCAGCTCTAGCATTCCTTAAATAACCCGGGGAATTTGTCAACCAGGAGTAAAAAAAAAATTTTTTTCAGGTAATTGAAATAACGTTTATAATCAAAAAATTTTAGTACAAGGTAATCAATAAATACACTAAAAAAAGTTAGGGTTTTTTTCAGTTTTTTGGGGGAAACGAACGTGCTTTATTGGGTCTTTATAAAAAAAATTTTTATTGTTGATTTTATTAAAATATAATTAGATTTATTTTAACTCTAAATAAAACACTAATATAACTTTGTTAGAATTTTTAATTTATAGTATGTCCTCAAGCTGTAACTTTTCCACAAATTATAATAACTGTTTGGTTAAAATAAAAAACTTGATACCCGAGTAAAGGGTTTAGTTCATTTCTATAAATCATATTTTTATTGTTATTTTTTAAATTTTTTATTTAAAAAATTATTTTTAAAGGCTGTACTATAAAATTGATTATTAAAGTGTGGGTTGTTTTGAAGCTTTATTTACCATTCATAAAAATTTTAAAAAAATTTGTTTTTAAAAATCTCTGGGGTTTTTTTGTCGTTTTAATTGATGTTTCTTGTTTATAAAATTTTTTTAAAATTTTAATTCCGGGGATATTTTTATTTATATTGTGAAATTTAGTTTAGAAGAACAATCAATTTAATTGTTGTTTTTTAAAAGTCCCTTAATAATTATACAGTTCATATTTCTCCAAATACAAGTAAAAAAAATAAAAAAATCGGGTGGGGTACCCTAAGACATGCTATGTCTTGGTGAGTAAAAAAAGAAACTGAATGCCTCTAATGGTTGCCTATACGCTTTTTAAAGCGCGTGTAAATAGCTTAAGAACCTTTTCTTAGGAATACAATTATATTGTTGCATAATTGACGGGGTTTCATGAATCATTAAATACGATGCATCACAGTGTACCCCGGGGGGGAAAGATTACCGTGTTTTTATATTGTGACAACGAATACCATAGGGACGATGGGGAAGGAGGGTATACCGTGTTCGGAATACGAGGAAACAAAATTTAGATCGCTAATGACGTCTCGCTTCATTCTTCTTCCCTATTTTTTCTTTTTCCTTCAGGAAATAAAATATTTGAATCCTTTTTCTAATCTTCTCTTCCAAAACCCTTCCCCTTTTAACGTCATGTAGAAAAGCAAAGGTTATATATTAAAATTTAAAAATATAGATGGTTTAAAAAAAATATTTTTCCAATAACGGGCATTTTTTTAAAAAAAAATATTTTTTTAACCTTAAAGGCCCGCTATTGAAAAAGAGAAGTGTCTTCCTTTTGGGTGTTGTTACTTTTCAAGAAATTAAACACAAAAACCCGGGACTACGCCACCTTTTTGTTTCAAGAGGGCGAGTAAAAAAAGTCTAACAGGCCCCTTTTCCTCAACAGAAGCTTATGGACTTTCAAAAAACAAATCCTTAAATTTTGTTGAATTTTACTTTTATTAAAAGCCATGAACTTCCCCCATTAAGTAATCCAAATCACCTAAAAAAACAACTAACTGGGGAATATGACTTAGATACGAAAAAGATTGTGTTTTCGGTTTTATCCAAAGACATCTTGTCCTAAATTGGGGTATTAAAACTTTTTTAAAAAGGTTTTTTGTAGAGTTTTATTATACAACGAAACTTTAAATTAAATATATGTAAGTAGTTATTTTTAAAAATAATAGTATTGTTGTTTAAGAGAACAACCAAAATAATGTAAAAAAGTTTAATTAATATGTTATAATGAAAAAGGGTTCTACCATTTTAGAAAATTTTTAAAAACAAGGGTAGTATTTAAACTTTAAAACTATTTTTCAAAAAAAAAAAAGCCAAAAAATAAATTAATGAGATTCACAGCTTGGTTGGACTAGGATAGAAATTTCAGGCAATAACAAAAAAAAAAAATTTTTTCCCAGAGAAAAAAAAAATTTTAAATGGGTTAAAAACAAAAAATACCAATTTTTCAACAATTGGGAGGGATTGGTTTTAATCCCCCCCTTATTAAACCCACACAACCAAAAAAAAATATTTAAAAAAACAAAAATAACATAAAAAAATTAAAAAAAACAAAAATTTTTAATTTTTAATTTTTAAATTTTTACAAAAATTTTTTTAAAGGTAATTTTTTTTAAATAGTACTTGGGTTTTGAAATTTTTTTTTAAATTTATTTTTTACTTTTATTTGACTTCATGGACAAACAATTTGTTAAATTTAGAAAATTTTTTGTGGATTTTACTTTGCTACACAATGAAAAACTAAACTAAAAAAAATTTACAAATGCTTTTTCCCTTTATTTACGATAAAAATCTCAAAAAAATTTTTAAAAAGGTATTTAAAATGATAATTATCTAAAATTTTTGTGGTTAGGGGAAATATGTTCTTTCATTTTTTCTAACGTGGGGGTACATTTGATAGACTTTGTTTTTTTTACTCCCCCCACCCCCAAAAAATAAATCATTTAAGTAAATTTGGTGAATGGGGGGCCCCAAAGGAACTGAGCGTTTTTTCCCATCCCCAAATTTAACCCGTATTTGTCCAATATTTCTGAGATTTATGTAAAATAGTGCACTAGAAAAGTCCCCCACTGTACCCTGTGCTTCTTTGTTTTAAAGTACAGTATAGTTTGGGGAGAAATACACCGTATAAAAATTGGGGCCCCATTTTTCCCCAAATTAATTAAAATACATACAGTCGTTATGATATCTGGTGCTTATAGTCCCAAAAAATTCACGTTTGTATATTAAATTTAACTTATAAAAATTTTCAATGGGGTGGGCCAAAAATGATTTCAAGCTAGACCCCCAATTGTTTTAAAACATCCGAGGTGCATTGGGGCCGGAACGTCTTTCCCCATACTTATTTTTGGCCAAAACGACTTTCCCCCTTCTTTTTTAGTAATTGAATGGTTTTAGTTTTTATTGATTACAGCAGCTCTCCTCCCTCAACTATTATTCCATTTTTTAAAAAAAGTTTAGCCTTTATTGCTTTGGGAAAATTTACAACCAAATATTCCGTTTAGTACAGACTTGATTAAAATGGAAATTAGAGATGGTTCCCCTTTTTCCATTTTTAATTGTGTGCACATTTTTGCTTTTTTATTTTTTCCCCTCGTATTTGGTTTTTTGAATAGGAAAAAAATTACTTTTTAAAGGGCTACACATGTTTTTAAAAATCGTTCGTGTCACATGGTTCATTCCCACCCATCTTTTTTATTTTTTTCAATACAACTGCAATCATCCTTTTAAATTATGATCACACCATTCTTTTTTTTTCTGTTTTGTTGAATTTTTGGCACCCCACTGCAATTAACCTGTAGGGTGGGGTGCATTTATTGCCCCCCGAGTCTAAGGTAAATAATTTTGTGGCCCCTTTGGGGCGAAGCGTAAAGGTTAATACTGCAAAAATGGAACCAATCAATTGACAAAAACAAAAACAAACAAAAAACATCAGGGAATATTGCTACAGTTATTATAATGGAAATTTTTAAAAAGCTTTGTCAAAATTTAGTCTGAAATGGGATTATATAAAAATATGCAAACTTAAAAGTAATTACAAAAGAAATGAAAAAAAATTTTATTTTATTAAGATTTTACAAAATTAACTACAAGTACTATTTTAACCATTTAAAAATTGTTTGTAGGGAAATATGTTTTTTATTTAAAAAATTTTTTTTTTTTTCTTAAAAAAAAAATTTCAACTTCTAGAAAATTGTTAAAATAACAAAAAATGAGCCTGGATTTTGGGACTGAATCATTATCACTAGAATTTTACATAACACAAAAAATCAAAAAAATGTATACCCTTTATATGAAATTTTCCCTGATGATGGAGTGTCTTTCGAAAACCAACAGAAGACCCGATAGTTATAAAGAGGAAAACTTTGCACATTTATAAATCACACAGGACAAAAACTAGGTAGATAGCTTTACGTTTATACTTATTTTGTTAAATTTTTTTTTTCTTTAATAACATATGATTTTTTAGTTCACTTTTTATTTTATCCATTAAACTTTAATAATAATTAATTTTTACTTCAACAAAAAAAACCCAAACCTTAAATTGTTAAAATTTAAGGTCGTCTCGTTATGTTGTTTAATTTTTAAAATCAACCTGCCGTAAACCAGCATAAAAATAGTTTTTAAAGTAAAACATCAAAAATATGAATGAAAACGGGTTTTAAAAAAATGACAAAGTCAAAGCACGCTTTAAAAATGGAAACTAATCAAAAACATTTGTATTAAAAAAAAAATTAATCCTAATCTTTTTAGGTTTGAATTCAAAAAAACAGAATATAATTTATAACACGGCATAATTTTGGCACCCACATTACCAATTCTTTTAAAATTCTTTATTTTTTCTCAAACCCCGATAGGTCTTCTAAATTTTATTTATTTTTTCTAAATATTTTTCCTTTTCCTACACCTAATGCTGTACACTTGTTTTAAAAACTCCAAAATTATGGGTTGTAAAACCGCCACTTTTAAAGACATCCATTTCAACGTTGACTAACTCAAGAACAGTCTAATATAGTTTAAGTGGATTTGTTGTATGAACATTTGGGCAAATTTTGGGGTGTACGGTTATTCTTAACCACAGACTTCAAACATTTAGTTTATTATAAACCCCCAATTTTGCCTTAAAACTAAAAAAAATAAAACTGAAAAAAGAGTAATTTTAAACAAAGCTTTTTGAAATAAAACATTTTATTTTACACGATGACTTGAAGAAACAGATTTTTACCTGAATTTTTTGGCAGTACATAATGTACTGTGAATTGGGAAAAGGGGGGTAATAGAGTATAAGGTTTGCAAATTAAAGGGGGAGCGCTACTTAATGCACCCACTCACCATTCTTCTTTTTTAATATAACTTTGTCTCGCAAGAAAAGTAAGATAGACATGCTTCTGTGTTTATAGAAAATGACTGTAAAACCCGATTAGCCCAGTCGGGAATGTGAATGAGTGTAGTTTTTACTTTTTGTTTTCTTAATTTTTGATTCAAGAGAGTTTTTGAAATAGAAATATCCTTGTTGTTTTTTTTACCCCGTGGGGAAAAAGCATAGACCCCTGGCCACCAGCTTTTTGTTAACGTTTTGAATCAACGTTGTTCTAAAGGGGTTTGGTAAAATATCTTTAGTCAGTAGTATTGATAAAAATCAAAGGCCATCGACGTGGGGGGATTTTTAATTAAATAATAAAATATGGCAGAAAGGGAAAAAATTTAAATCTTCGGAATGAAACCCAAATAATTTATTTCAATTTGCAATAGGGCTGACACAAATGGGGGGGACCCCCTTTAAAACTCTTCAAGATATTTTAATTGTATTAACAATGAAATTGAAAAAAAACAATACGTACTATGTTTTTATAAATCACTCCCAGTTGTAGTCATGTAATCTCTCAGTGCCAGTTGCTTCGCGTGTCAATACTGTCATTAATTAATTTACTTTTTAAAAAACCATAATTTATCCAAATAAACAAAAATTAAAAAGAAACATGAAAAAACATAAACTTTTTCTTTCTTCAATTTACAATACTTTATAATATTCTAAAATTTTAAATTGTTTTATTTTAGTCATTCCGGGGGGTCCCTCCCCCGACACGGTTCGTGAGAGCGCCGGCACCCCCTCCAAACACCCGAAACCTGGACCCGCCCTGTTTACAAGGGAACTTTTAAACCATGATTGGCCTGAGAAAAAAAGAGAAGATGAAAAACAAAAATATAAAAAAAGTTCTACTACATTTACGAACGCCTTCTACCTCCCCCTTGCCTAAATTCCCAAAAAAACAAAAATCCGTGTAAAAATAGTAAAAACTGAAAAATTGCGCACACACATGAAATGATCCCTATTCCTTAACTTTTGTTGTTGAAGTACCATAAACCTAATAAATTGGTTTTAAAATTTTTTTCTTTTGTTTAACAACACTGGGGTGGTTTTTTTTTGTTAAAATCGTAAATTATCAAACTTCGTAAAATCTATGTTTTTTTTTTGTAATAAAATAAGATTTTTTTGGGGTTTTTGCAGTTTTTTTCTCCCTAGCCGTTATAGTATAATATAAATAGCAAGGATGGTTTTTAATTTGGGAATTTTGTTTGTTGGTTGGATTTATTTTGGTTGAAAAACTAAACGATTATCTTAAACACATTGAAATGGGGAAAACACAAATAAACACCGCCCAGAGGGGCTTTTAATCGTTGGTAACTTTTAAAATTTTTTAAGCACTAAAAATTTAATTTTGAGCCTGTGGGCTGAAATAGAATTTTACAAAGTTTTAAAGGGGCGGGAAAAATAATAGAAAAACCTACCGTATCGCCATTTGGGTCGACGGGACCTTAAAACATCACGGTGAAAATGTATGGAATGGAAAAGAAACCGGGAATAAAAAGGAACCAAATGATAAAAATCAAAAACAAATTAAAAACTCCGACGTGCGAGTCGCCGGTGTCTTTGGGGAAAAATAATTAAACACCCCCAGGGTCTACTATGACATTCCCTCGAGCCCTGGGTGAAAAAAAAAATAAACTTTTTTGGGGACAATTTTGGCCATCGAGTCACTAAAACTAGAAAACGATAAAAACAAATTTTGGTGCTATCAGAATTAGGGTTTCCTGCCCGTACTTGTGGATAGATTGTAAAATGCAAAATTGTCCCGGTTGTTCGAAAAACAATGAGGACAGAATGAGTACAAAAAACACCAACACAGGACACCCCACGATTAAACGACTGGTTGGGGAAAAATTTGGGGGGAGTGTTGACGGGGGGGTCCGGGGCGGTCATTGAGACGATTGTTACTCCACCGGGGCTAAAAATATTTACACAGAAACGAAACGAAACGAAAAATAAACATTTCCCGGGTGGGCGCTTTTTCCCTTTTGGTGCAAAATACATTAAGGAAAAAAAACTAATCAAGTTTTGGTTGGGTTTTGAGTCGATTTCTGCCCTCTCCTCGTGGGCGCTATTATGGGTTTTAAAACTTTTACAGTTTCACTATAACAAATAGATACCTGTGTGGATTCCTACAAAAAATACATGTTTTTATATAGATACATTATTAGATGGGATATCTTGGGTAAAATATAATTTGAAATCTTTTATTTTTTAGCCTCGAAATGAGGCTTCCGAATGTAGTAGTTAATTTTTGTGTCCCTATCGCGTGTATATTGGGTTTTTATATTCCTTGTAAACATAGATTCATTAATCTAACACTTTCATTTTATTTAAAACAAAAATATAATTAGTATTGTTGCCCCCCGGAAACTGATGAATTTCTTTTTATTTAATTGTGGTTTCCTAATACATATTTGTGTTTGTTTATTTTTTTGTTAAAATATTACTTTTTTTAAAATGAGGTAAATGATTTAAATGAAATTGTTGTGATAAACAGAATATTTTTTATTTTAAAACTTCATGTGTTGTCCCCCCAAACCAAAAAAAGTCCCAAACTTTTACAATATAAGTCCTGTTCTTTTGAAAAAATTTAAAAAAATAAATTCAAATTTGCCCTTTTAAAAAATTTTTTTCTGATTGGAATAGATTTAATTTTAAAAGCCTTGGCAATTTACATCCCGAAAAAAACGATATGATATAGATCAGATGAGGTTTTCAATTTCCCCCAAGATTTATTTGATGTTTTGGTTTTATAAATGTATTTTGAAAAAAGTTTTTTATTGGGAACAACAAATATGCGTTATCTTGTAACATTAAATTTAATTAACTTAAAAAGTGGTTTTATATTTGCTTTGATTTTACCCCTTTTTTTGGTTGGGTTGATCAATTTTCCCCCCCAAGGTAAGGGTTCGGTGGTCATTATTTTCACTCTTCGGAGTACCGAATATTTTATTAATTGCGAGATTGTATAAAAGTTTAAATTTTTTTCTATAATTAAAAAGATAACATTGTAAGGTACTTTTTTGACCTCGATATTACAATGAATTTTCGTTTTATAAACTTTCGAAACAAAAAATGAAATTTTTTGGGTTCGTTCTTTCTTACTATATCTTGGTTTAGAGCCGAAACTTTTTCCGAGTTTTGAAAAATGATATCTGGATAATTAAGTTTTTTATATAGGGGTGATTAAATTATTATTAAAACCCCAAATTTAAGGGGATTTAAAAAAAATTTTTTTTCAAATCAACGAAAAAAATTTTAATTAGTTTGTACCCCAAAACTTTTTAATTTTCTAATAAAATACTCAACCAAATTTTTCCCAAAAAAATGATTGGAGTGTTTTTTTCATAGGCGAATAAAAAAATGTTAAAAATTCAACACAACTATTTGAAATAGAAATGTTATCATTTTTAAATTTTAAATTATAAAAATAAAAAAATTTTATAATTGATATATTTTTTATAAGTCAAAAATTTCTAAGGATAGGAAAAAATTAAGTTTTTAAACAGGTCTGGGGAAAAGAAGAGATTTTTTTTGTTAGATGTATGCTTTTTTAAATGTCAGTTTCTGCAAAATATAATTTATTTTATTTCAATGAGTTTATGTATTTTAAATAAATTTTTTCCCCTTTTTTTCTTAAAAGAGCGAGAAAGTCGGTATGGGGCACCATGCATTTATTTTTCCACCAAAAAGAGAAAAATATTTATTTTATACATAAATTTTAAATATTTGCTCCTATAAAAATAACTTCTGAATTTTAAAAATTTTTATTTTGGTATTTTTTCTGTGAAATTTGGATTTTTATTTGTTTAAAAATAAATATTGCATATGGGTTTTTTAAATTTCTGAACTTTTAAATTTTTTCAAATTTTTAATAACATATTTAATACACTTCCCTTTTTCCCCATAATTTTAAAAATTATTTTCAAAAAAAATTATTGAAAAAAAAAAGAAGGACCTTAATATGTTTTAAACATGATATATCCCAGGTTTCCCCAATTATTTTCCCCTTTTTATTTTGGTTTTAATGAAAATTTTTTAATAAAAATTGAAAAACTTATTTTGAAAATCACATAATGGAGAGGGGGATGGAAATGGTAAACCATTCAGGAAAATCATCCCCAATCTACCCCAACCCCAGGTTATATCTTTAAAATCCCCCTCCTTTGGTCTTTTCAACACGGAAATAGCGCGTTACTAAAAAACCCCGAAGTGAGCCGTTAACGAGTTTTGGACTATGATAATCTTTTTTGTAAAGTTTCAGATCATTTAGTTTCCCAGCACTGAGACAATTCTGCCTAGACTGATTCGTCACACGTGGAGGCAAGCAACCGTTACCCTATTTTTAAATGTGGGGAAGGATAATTAAGCCAACAGTTATAGACCATGCTTAACTATCGTGTATCAAAAAATTAGAGAAATTGATATAAAAGATTTTTATGGGATTTAGAAACCCCCAATCACTATTGATATGCAAAGGGGGTTTCGCCCCAACCGATCCACGGTGGTACCTTGTTCGTCTTGAACAGCAGTTCTGATGCCTTCCTCATAAACAAGACCTTTGGTGTTTCTGGATTTTTTTGAATGCTTAAGACATAATGGCAGTACGTATTTTAAAAAAAACCCGTTTAATTGGGGGTTCCCCTGGAACTTCCTATTTTTATATCTATTTTATGTCAGATAGACACTTCCGGGTAAGGGTTTAAAAACACCTTATCCGATGATTTATTCAAGAAAAAGGGGGCCCCAGGGTGTATTTTAAGCTGTGCGTTGTTTATTTTGGATAAAATAGCATTGTAGAAACGTGCGCTTTCCCGTTCTTTATCCTTTCGTGGATGACTAGGGAATTTTTTGCAGTTCATCGGTCTCCACAGGGGTGAAAAGGGAGATCAATTACTGTAAACAATCTATGGATGTGGGGATCGGAGTGCTTTTTCTCAGGGGGCCCGCGAGGGGCGTCCACTTTCATAGATTACGCGGGAAAAACAAGCCCCAAAATTTTAAAAGAACCACGTTTTTTTACCTCTCGAAGAGCATAAGGTTTTTGGGACTTTTATTTTTTTTTAAATTAATTGGATTCCCCATTAAAAGACCTGATAGGAGGTGCCCAAAACACGATTTATTAAAGTTGTTAGCGGTCGTTTTGGGGTGCTGTAGGGAAATCGATGGCTCTATGAGCTTTGGTGGAAACAAAACTTGTTACGGGAATTTTGTTTTTTGGCACAGCTAGATCCTCGGGGGTTAAAGGCAGTATGTCCCCCCGCTGGATTCGACTGGCTATGGGGCCTTTCGTACCAGTTCATCTCAGCATCTGTGCCCACCGGTGAGCCCCCCCATTTTTATCGGCGGTGTATTTTGGTTTTTACGTTCAAAACTGAATTGAATGCCGAGCATGTTTCCTCCATCCCGTGTTTTTCCCCCCCTAACCGTGTCTTGTAGAAAAAAATGGAAGTACAAGGCCCGGGGGGGATCAGGATGCTATCGGTTTTTGAAAATAGGGATAGCCCTGCCAAAAGGCTATCCCCACTCCCTAGGGCGAGTTTCTCCCGGAAAATAACCTACCTTGCCATTTTGACCTTTCCAAATTCCCTAAAACGACCCCACACTTTTTTATGAGAGGGGCCTTTTTAATGGCCTCGCACCCGCTTTCGGGGTTTTTAAAAGCTTTTCAAGGATGGCTCAAAAAGGGGGCCTCCGTGGGTGTGTTTTTTAGTGGAAAAATCCAATTTTAAACTTGCTTTACCCGGTGAAACCCTGTTTTTTCCCTTTAACTTATGCCATTTTTAATGTTTGTTTTGTATATCGTAAGTGTCGCCGTTCTGTTCTCATCTGCCCGGGTTCATGAGTGCTCTGGGGATTTCCCTCTTACTCGTGGAATTCTCTGGCAAAGTTCCGAACAAATTTTAAAAATTGATTCTTAAAAATCCGGCTCCCTTTTTTTTTGGGTTCCCGATCCGTGGTTTTAGAAATGAATGGGAACAGGCGGCCTTTCCCCCCGAGGCGAGTCTGGGTGTCTGTTTTTAGACCAAAAAGTATGTTCGGCTGGGGTTTTTGACCTGGGAAGCAGTTGGGCTCGACCCCTGCTCAGAAAGCTGCGGTCCCCAGGGACGGTGTTTCGCGAGGCCCTTTTTTCGAAATCTAGATGAAGGAGGTCTCGTGACAAGACTTCGTGTCGGACTTTTAACATTGACCCATAGTTTTTTTTTTTTGGGGGGATCCACCTCCAGTGGTGAGCTTTTCAGCTTTCCCCGGGGTGTGTATCACATTTTGGTGAGTGTCGTAAATATGCCCCCCTCGTCGGTTTTTGATTTTAAAGGGACCTACTTTTTTATTAGTGACAGCGCGGATGGAGTTTTTTTGTTTTCTCCGTTTTATCACCAGGGGGAAAATTTTTTAATGCCATTTGGTCACTTTTATAAAGTGGCTCATTGGATATTATCTGTATTGAATCTTTTTAACTTTTTTGATACTTTTGTTTTTTGTTTTAACAGTTTATTGCAATTTAACATGTTGTTTTGTATTTTTAAAAGTATTATCATTTTAACATGTTGTGATTTTAAGTGTAATTTTTAAAATTTGGGTTTTTTTGTCTTTTTATGGAGTGATACACCTGTTTATTTTTTTTTTTTTTTTTTTTGCAGGTGATCCTTTAAATTTTTACTAAGAGCTAAATTTAGCATCCCATGGAGGTTCAGATGGTGAATGATTATTTTCTCCCCCTTATTTTTTTATTATGTTTTTAAAATATTTCATGGCCAATGACCTCGATGGTCGATGGGCCTTTAAAAACCACAATAAAATATAAATATGTTAGTTACACTGTGATTTATAAAAATTAGAACTTATTTTTTTAATTGGGTTAAAGTCGATCCTTATTAGATAAATGCAATTGTACAAAAAAGATTAATTTTTAACAGTGTTCAATGATGGAACTCTAGGAATTAAAAATTGAAATATAACACCGTTAGAGGAAAGGGGGAATTTGGGTAGTGGAATTTATAACAGGTACAACCCTAAGAAAGAGGTCTTATTTGTGTTTAAGAAAACTGTCCACAGCGTTAAGGAAAGTCCTTGGTAGTGATTTTACACAGTATACACTATTTAATAAAAAGGACACTAGGATAGTGATTTGACCGATCGAATGGTTAGGGAAGATGTCTTAGGGTTGTGATGTGACCCAAAATTTTACAGCCTTATAGGGGGATGCCCCTTGGATAGTGTATTGAGAGGCTATATTTGTTTTAAAAGGAATAGGATATTGTTTGGGACATTGACAAAGCTACAGGCGTTGTGAAGATCTATTTGGTAGTGATATTTAAAACTATTATAGCCATTTTAGGCAGAGAGTTAGGGTAGGAATTGACAATAGTCTAAATTCTTTTAAAAAAAAGGGGATAAGGTTAGTGTATTGAGAAAATTCTAAACTGTTAGGGGAAAAAACCTCAAAGACGGGATTTTTGGCTATTTTTAGCCCTTAAGTAAAGGGTTAGGGTGTGATAAAGAAAGAGCCAACATCCCTTAGAGGAAGAAAAATTTAGGGTTGGGTTTTAAAAACGTCAGGCCTTTAGTGAAAGGTAATAGAGTTGTGATATTACAAAATCTACAACCCTTAGAAAATATGTCATAATGGTAGTGTATTGACAACAGTCTACAACCAGAGGAGGGTCATTAGGGTAATTATATTTACATTAGTCACAGTGTGTAATGATGAGTAATTTGTATCGAAAAATGTTCACTATAAAAATTAAAACTTTAACTATAATTTTCCTTTTCTTCAATTGGCCCTTTTTTGTTATAAACCCTAAGTACTAACCAAATTTTTTTGTTAAGAATGAGGGAGGGATTTTTGAGGGAAAAGTACCACATTTACATTTAAAAAATAATTTGCTCAAAAATTCGATTCCCTTTGGTTTTGAGTAAAATAATAATCACAAAAAATGTTAGAAAGTAATTATAATTTAAAGGTTTTAAAATAAAAATTTAAAAAATTTGTAAAAAGAATTACAAAAAACCCGGGAAGGGGAAAAAATACCATAAAAAATGACAACGTGTATCATATTAAAATTAAATTTTTAAAAAATTTTTTTTGGTTGTTTATGTTGTTTTAGAAAAGAAATTTAAAATATCATTTGTAAGTGGGACCCAAACCTTTTTAAATTTATTTTAAGTTTCAATTGTATATATTTTTAAAAAATGAATACATTTTGTACATATATTTAAATATTGTAACGAAATTTAAAGGGTTTTGGGTTGGAGAAATTTTAAATTCAACCCATAAAAATATTAATAAATTAAATCATTTTTTATTCTTTTGTTCCCCTTTCCCCTTTTTTGCCTTAGTCTTTTAGACGAAGTTTAGTGATATGTTAATCATTTTAAGTCAAAAAAAATCAATGTTGTAATTTATAGGGGGGGGTAGTATAAAACCTCGCTATCAAAGACCAACTCCGTCGGTAGAGCACCTAAAAAACTGAGAATCTAACCTCTCGAGGGGTCCGCGGGGTGGTCAAGGAAGGATATTTTTTTGTTTTAATTGGGCCCAGTATTGATAGAATAATTACCCGGTAAACTTACCCTTGTATGTATCCCCAGTAAACCGTAGCTCGTCGCGAAGTTTAAAACTAGTTAAATAAAAGGGGACGCCTGAGTTGAGTGTACCAAAATTAAAGACTCCCGTTATGAGCTTTAAAAGGGACAACAATTTTTACCAGAAGGGGGGAACATAAATGAACAAATAGAAGTAAAAAAAAAGAAAAAGTTTTGGTAAGTATAGTGAAAAATTTTTAAAAAATTTTAAGACTCAAATACTCAAAGGTTTTTAAAATTTTTAATTGTGGGGTTGTAATTTTAAAGAAAAAATACCTATCCGGTACCAAATTTTATAAAACTAAACCGGGGAAAAATTGCGGATAAAAACCTTTAAGTAAAATAACAATATTTAATTTGGTGGTTCTGTGAAATAGTGGTCCTGAACTGTCAATAATAAAAAAACATCTCACGCGTTTTTCCGTATATTTGAGGTTTTTGATCCAAACATAAGTTGTTACCTTTTCTGCCATGGCTGCGTAATCACATTATATTTTTATTATTTTTATTAGCACTGCGTTTACTACCCGTTCGGGTTATACGCATTACGCCCAAAGTGTAAAAGGGAGGGTGATTTTTGAGATGAAAAAGAAGGATACAGTTTAACGTGTAATCCGAACCACGGTGGAGACCTGGCTTCCACATTTACAAGATATCTTCAGAGGTGTAGGAAAATTGGAAATCAGATAAATCTGGCCGGGGCCAAAGGATGAACCCCGGCCCCCAGACAAAGTTGACACCTTACCCCCAACCCCAGGTCACCTTTAACTTATAGATTTTTAAAAAGAACCAAGCCCCTCAAAATTTCAAGAATCTCCCCGTTTGAAAAAAATAGGTCCAGTCCTGACTCCAACCGGCCCTGTGGAAGGAAAAAACTCCCCAATTCATCCTTTTATTTAAACTCACATTTTTTCATGTTTTCAAAAAAGCGCGTCAATTTTCTTTTTTGGTCCTTTCTCTTTTAGTTCTAACAATGTTGCCTTTGGGAAACAAAAAACAAAAAAAATAGAGGTTTGGAAACTTAAAAAGGGTTTAGAGGGGATTTTTTAGTTATTTTAAGCTTCCATCAGGAGAGTAACAAGGGAAAAGTTGTAATGTTCCGCCACCTTCATAGCACAGAATTTGGAGGGGTATTGTTTACATGTATTATGAAAAATTATTTAGATGTTAATAAAATTGTCCCCCAAAAATTATAAGTAAGCATTAGAAAAGTAAATAAAAAAGGAAATTAGAGATAGTATACAAATATTAAATAAATTTTTAATAAAATTAACAAAATTATTTGGGTGAAGTTGTTTGTTTAAAATATATTAGTGGAAGATTTATGAAATTTTAAATTTTCTATAACGTATTTTAAATTTTTTTGGACTGATTAACAATAAGTGGTAACACCAAAAAAGTAAAAAATAAAATAAAAAAATTATAAAAAGAATTGTTGCTGTAAAAAATTTTTGTGAAATTTTTTAGAGGGTAAAAATTGATAACATATTTTTTTTATTTTATAAAGGGGGGGAATTTAATTAAAAAAAGGTCATGAAACTCGGTATTAATTTTTTTATTTTGGGTTCCGATAGATAAATTGTTGGGAAAGTGGATTACGTTTTAGTTTTCCATGTTGAGGTAGTTTTCTAATTTTGTAATAAGGGATTGATTTAAAAAGAAAAATCATTTGAAATGTTTTTTCTGTTAGAATGGCCCCTTTGTGGGGTGGGTTTTTCCCAAAAAACCCATCATCCAAACCCCAAAATAATTCTAAAATTGACATGTGACTGAATTTGTATACATAGGCCTGATCGAAGATTACTTTTTATTCGATTTGTGAGCACATTTTTGAATTTAAATACAATAGATGCAAACCCAAATTTCCCCAAATTCAAAAACCTTTCCCGAGAATAAATTTTAAAAACCCCAATTAGTAAGTGTGTGAATTTTTACAATCCTTTTCAAAAGGTCAGATATAAAAATTTTTGTAAAAACCTACACTTTCAAATAGCCTTTCAAAAATGACACAAGTTTTTAAAACTGGGAAAAAAAAAAACTAAGGATATTTAACTTTTTTTAAGTTAGAAAAATTCCCCGATAACTGTTGCAAAAACCCCAAAAGGGCCGGGTTTTTTAAAAGCAGTCAAACCCACTTGAAAAAATACAGATTTTTTGGTTTGAAAATTTTCGAGCGTATTTATTCAATTTCGAATTAAATTGTTTGAATTTATGTATTCAAAAAATTTTAAAATTTAAATTTCGAGTCATAGGAACCCCAAATTAAAAATTTTTTTTTTCCCATTTAATTTTGAAAAAATGTATAAAAAATTTTTGAAAGGGTAAAAAGGGTTCCATCTAATTTGAAAAAATTTAAATCATGCCCCCTTCCCGGTTGTTTGAACTTTATGTCTCAATGGGAATTTTATTAATGCCCCGATTTTTTTCCCCTTTTTCAAATAACTTTAAAGGGAGGGAACCCCCATACCTTCTATTTTTTTTTAAAACCCGTTAGGGGCCTGTGCTTGTAGAGAACTTTAATTCCATTTCCCCCTTGTTAACTCTTTTGGGGGTACAGCTAGCCCATCCCCGTCGCCTGTGGGGGTTTGACTAGATGGGAGGTAAAAATTTCTTTAAAAAAATTTGTTTTCTGAGACAAAGAAATTTAAGGGTGGGTTTTCCCTTCTTTTTTTTGGGGGAAAGGGCCCGGGGTTTTGGGGTTCTACCCAAAATTTTTCCATAGCTCTACTATTTTTTTATTCAACATTTTTTCCCAGGGGGTTTTTTTTTACACATTTTATAATAAAGTATATTATTATTTATCAATAAATAGTAAATTAGATTGGTTTTTCAAATTTAAGGTGTGGGCCCCTTAAAACCCTTTAAATATTATGCATTAATTAATACAATAAGAAATTTTCTAATTGAAAGTTAATATTAAAAAAAAAAAGGTTCAAAAAATTAAAAAGTGGGTATTTCTTTTAAAGGGTTTTTAAATTTAATAATTCAAAAATTTAAAATTTTTAATTTGCCCAAAATTTAAAAACTATTTTGGGATAAAAAAAATTTTTTTTTTACTTTAAAAAAAAATAAAAAGGATTTTATTTTTATAAAAATTTTAAAAAATTAAGAAGGTTTGTTTTTGGGAAAAAATGCCCCCAAACTTTCTTCTGACAAGGTAGTAAAAAAAAAAAAAAATGTGATAACTAAAAAGTTGAAAACCCCCCCCCAAATGCTTTTGGGCCTTTGTAAAACCAAAATTCTTGTGGGAAAAAGATTTAAAAAAATTAAAATTAAATACATAAAAAAAAAAGGGTGGTAAAAAATGGTTAAACTTTTTTACTTAATTTTTTTTTTTAAAAAGGTGGGCATTTTTTAAATATATATCGAAAGTTAAAGATGAAAATTTACATTATTTGAGATATAAATAAATAAAAGTAGTTTTACTAATTTTTGGACATTTCATTTACTCTTCTTACGATAAAATTTTTGGTAAATTTAACCCAAAAGACAAAAAAAAATAAAAATTTTAATTTAAGAAAAAATTTTCCCAATACTGTATTTGACAAAAAAATTTGTGAAAAGTTAATACATTTCTATGTGTTTTAAATTTCCCCATAGTATTTACAAATTTCCAAAATCTTTTTGCGTTGGGGAAATAATTTTAAAAATTTAAAACCAATAAAAACAAAACCCATTTTTTTTATTTATTAAAAACAAAAATCTTTGTAAATTTTGTCAAATTTTTAAAAAATTTAAATTTTATTTTAAGGGGTGGGGGTTTTTTTGAAATAAAAATATAACAAAAATAAAAATTTCTTAAAAAATTGTTTGGGAGAAATTTGTTTTTTTGGGGGTTTCCCTTTTGGTTTAAACTATAAAAACAAGGGAAATTTTAAAAATTTAAAAAAAAAAGGGGTCTTAAAATTAAAATTAACTAAAGTTATATAGAGTCACGTCAACAATAAAGATAACAAAAAGATAAAAATGAAAGGTAAATAATATGGATGCAATAGCTTTTTGTTAAAATTGATAAAATTTTAAAGCAAGTAGAGTTTTTTTAAGACAGGGTTTTAAAATTTCTACCCCACCCCCAAAAAAAAACCTTTAGGTTTTTGTAAATATACCCATTTAAAAAACAAACAAAATATTATTTTTTTTAATACAAAGCAATGTATAATTTTTTAAATTTTGGGTTATTTTCCTTTTAATTTTTAAAAAATATGATTAATTACTTTAAATAAAAATGTAGATTGTTTGGGAAAAGGGAAATTTTAAACATATTTAACAAAAAGGGACTGTTTAAAAACAAATTTGTTATTGAAATTTTTAAAAAATTTCACATAAAATTTTTAAATTTTAAAAAATTATTTTGTAAAAACCAAATTTTACTAGAATGCTTGCCTGAAATTCTTATTTTGAACTTTGTTAAAAATTGTATATTGAAAAAAATTTCCCTTTTAAAAAATGTATTTATAAAATATAATTTTATTGCTAGGCGGGACGTTTTTTTTTTTTTTTTTTTAAGTACAGTCAACTAATTTAAAAATGTTAGAATGATTGGTTTGTCAGGTAACATACAAAGATCTTTTTAAACACACCAAAAAAAAACCCAAAAAAACCTAATATGCCCCCAAATTTTTTTTAAATAAACCCCGGGGTTTTTCAAACCTGAGATAAGAAAATAATTTAAATTTAGAATAGAAAGGGTTTTAATTTCAAAAAGTTAAACAAATTTAAAAAAAAAATTCTAGAAACGTACTTGTGTGGGGTGTGTGTGTGTGTGTATGGGTATTTTTAAAAACCCGAAACAAATATAAAAGGACACAAACATGTTGGTTTGTGATTTCCCCCCTGCCCACAAATTTTTAAGCGAAGGGTGTCCCAAAATTTTTGTATATTTCTCAAAGAGTTTTGGGCTTTTTGGTTTTCTACAATTAATATAAAAATTTAAAAAAAAACTCATCAAAGAGGGAAAGTCCCTTTTTCCCCGCAAAACCATCTTTAAAATTACAATATCAAAATTTTTTAAAAAAGGGTTTTGAGGTTGAAAAAAATAAAAAATGGTACAGGCACCGCACAGACATTCCCCTTTTTGGTAGGCGACAAATTTTTGAAAAAATTTTTTTTCCTTTAAAGTAATATAAAAATGTAATAAACCAACCCTTGGTTGGGGGCCCCTAAATGAGAAAGTAATTAAAATTGTGTAGTACATACATTTACTTTCGTGAAAAATGTTTTTTTAAAAAGGGTAGTTTTTCCCCTTAATTTATCACAAAAAAAAATATGTCAAAAAAAGTTTCAAACCCAAAAAAAAAAAAAAATTATTTTAATAAAATATAATGTAGTTTGATAAATTTTTAAAGCAAGCCCATTAACATAGAATATTTGAGTGGTTTTTTTCAAATTGAAGCTAACCACCGAAAAAAAGACTATGCAGAAAATTTTTCTGTTTTTTTTTCCCTTTTTTATTAATATACTCGTGTATAAAATATACACACGGGGATTTACATTTTATCCAATATATTTTTATATAGATAGTGGCACACCCAAAAAGAGCGAAAAAATGGGAATTTTTTCTCCCCCCAAGGGGTCAATACTTTGTTTAATAATCATTTAAAATTTTGGGGATTGTTTAAAATAAAAAACATTAAAGATGTGTCGAGGCATAAGTACCTTTTTAAAACCCGGGTTTACGAATTCATAAAAACAAAAAAAATAAAGCTCCCACAAAATTTAAAAAAACCCCTGATTTTTTCCTTTAAAGAAAATAAGCAAATTCATAAATAATTCTATATTTGTAAAGCAAAAGGGCCCAAAACCAGATAAAAATTGAAAAAAAAACTAATTTTTTTTACTGTTTAAAAAAAAACAAAAATTTAAAAACAAGGGCGGGTTTTTATATTTACTAGTTTTGTGAAATGTCAAAAAAATCTAACCGAAATTTGATAAATTTCAACGTTTCATGACCCCCTGAAACCAAAAAAAATGATTTCCGCAATGCCGTCTGTGTGTCAATCACTTTTTTTTTAGCCCCCTTTATATAATTAAACCCTTTTTTTAACTTTTTTCATAACCCCTTAAAAAAATTTTAAAAATTTTAGTAATTTTTACCCTTTTTAAAATTTTTTTTTACCCCAAACTATTCTCCCCGGGGAAAGCGTATTCATGCGTTTAATATAATAAAAACAAAAGTGAGGGTTTTGGGGGTGGTTTTTCAAAAAACTAAGCCCCTTCGGATAGGGTGAAAAAATTTAAATTTTGAAAAAATCCCCCCCCCCCCCCTTTTTGAAGGGGCCACTTAAATTTTTCAAGGAAAATTTTCCCAAAAAGAGGAATTTAAAAAATGGGGTAGGACTTGGGGGGTCAAAATAAGAAAGCTTTTTTAAATTTGGTAGAAAATTGAAATTCGGGAAAAAGGGAGAAGGACTAAATCCAAAAATAAGAAAAGTTAAAAAAATTTAAAAAAATGAGTTTAACGCTGAGCGGAAAATTTTTAAAATTTTGTTTTCCCCAGTTAAACTTGGGTTTTTTGCCCAAAGGGGTAATTATATAAATGAAAATTCGCCGGAAAGTTGAACGTCCTAATTTTAATAGTTTTTATAAAAATACAAAGAAAGGGTCCTTTCTAGAAATTTAAAATGTGAGATGATTTCCCCCCCCTTTTTAAAAATTTTTTTGAAAAAAAGTCTCTTCTCTACCCCCTCCCCCGTAAACCCCAATATAAATTTTTTAGTCAAAAAGAAAGTTAGCTATCTGGCTTTAATTTTGTTTTGGTCAATAAATAAATGACGTTGAAAAATGACGTTAATGTTGTGACAAAAAAAAATTTTCAAAATAAAATTTTTTTAAAAAAAATTTAAAAAAAATGCCCAAAACATTTGTCCCAAAAAAAAACAGTATGTAAAAAATAAAAAAATTTGTGTAGTTGTCAACCCAAAATTGATTTTTTCAAATACATAAAATGCCCCCAAATTTGTAAAAAAATAAATTTTAAAAAAGGGGAATTTGTCATTAAATTTTTAAAACTAAGTCCCAAAATAAATATTTTGGTTTACCTGAAAGGTTTAAGGGGAAAGGGGTCAGATTTTGTGCTGGGGGCCGGGGGTTTAATCCTCGGGCCGGCCAGATTTTTTTGATTTCCAAACCCCTTTCCCAAAACCTTGACAAGACATCTTTTGAATGTGTGGAATGCCAGGCCGCCCCCGTGGTTCGGATTCCACGCCCAAACTGTAGGTACTTCATTTAATTACAACAACCCCAAAAAATTTTCACATTAGCGTAAGTGCGTATAACCCGCGGGGAAATTTAAAACACGGTTTTAAATTTTTTAATAATAATAATAATAATAATAATAAAAATAATTACTATTTAAAAAAAAATTCCCTTGCTTATGGTAAAAAGCCGGGATTTAAAAAAAAGTTCTTCAAATTTAAATTTTAAAACCCTTTAACATTGGCCCAATCTTTTGTTTACTTTTTTTAATAACCCCAAAAAAAAATTTTTTTTATTTACCCAAAGAGTTTATACCAATAAAATATTTAAAATTCTCTTAAATTTAAAAAAATACAAAATATCTATTTACCTTTTTTATATTTGACATCTTTTCCCAACAAAATAGGATGGTGATTTTTCGGGTCAAAGCCCTCAAAATTTTTTGAAATTTGTGTAAAGTTTTTTTTTTAAAGAGAAAAACCTTTTCCCGATTTAAAAAAAGCATAAAAGTTAAACCAAAAAGCTATTTTGGGGTTTTTTGTAAAGGGTTTTTTCCCCCGGCTTTCCCTTTTTTGAGCACAGCACCCCCGATTTTGGTCCCGTCGACGTTTTTCGACTTTAGTTTTTAGTCATTGCCTTAATTTAAACCCCTTGGGCTATACACATTTACTCCCGTTTAAAAGGGTAGGGGTGATGAAGGTAGAATGTAGGTTAAAAATTTTTGTAATTGAAAATAGAAATAAAATAAATTTAAAATTTTTAAAAAAAATTTCGAGAATGACCCGGGTTCAATTTAACCCCGATTTTCCCGTTGCCAGTAGGTAGACAAAAGGGACTTTAATTTGGTTTTTTTTGACCCCATATTTAAAAAAAAAATATAATTTTTCTTTAAAAAAAACAAACCGATTTTGCGGTTCAGGGAAAAATGTTTAGGGAAAAAAGGGATTTAATTTTGAGGGGGGGAAATAATAATTGTTTTTAAAATTTTTTTCAAATTTAATTTTTTAAATTTAAAAAATTAGTTTTTTAAAATTCGCCCCTTTTTCAAAATTTTTAATTAAAATACAATAAAATTTTATTTTTTAAAAAAAAAATAAAAATTTTTCAAAAATAGCCAAAGAGATAATCCCTTTTTTAAAAAAGAGGGCAAAACAATTTTTTTAAAGTTATTTTGGGCGTAATCATGGAAAAAAATCATAAAAAAATTTTAAAAACTTTGGAAGTCAATTTTTCAACTTTTTAATGGTTTGTTTAAAGAAACAAAAAAAAATTTTGTTAAAACAAAAACCTTTTTTTTAAATAGGAGAAAAATTTAAAAAAGTTTTAAAAAAATAACTACCATCAGATTTAAGGAGGTTTGTAGTACAAATTTTTAGATATTTGGTGGGGTTCCCCCCAATGGATAAGTGATTGGTTGTGGTACTTTGTGTGGCTTTAATCTTTTTTGGTTTAATTTACTAAGACATGTGTATAATGTAAGTTATTATAAAAATGGCGATAGTTTCAATTTACTTCCAATACACCGTCGGGTTTCGAGCTCGAAACGACCCCTCTTGGCAAAACCAACTAAACGATCTTAAGTCTATCTGCGTGACCCCCAATATTACTACGATAATAAATAAACTATTTGTAGGGATTATATTTAAAAAAAAAAATAAATGACCTTACAATGTAAGACCAAGATATAGAAATTAAAAATAATGTTATTTTTAATATTAAAGTTAGTCTAAATTTTTATAAAAATTTTGGGGTACTGACAATTTATTGTTACATTTAAGTTACGAAATTTTGGAATAATCAATAAATTATTTTAACAACATTATATGAGTGTATTATTTATATTTTAAATACATTTAACATTGGTTTTCAATCTCCCAAAAATAAGATTATTCTTACAAAGACCCAATAAAACTGTTGTTTCCCCGGGGAAAAAACGAAATAAACTAACTTTATGTATATTTCGTTTTTCTAGCTTGACCGTTTTCTGAATAAAAGAATAATAATATTTTAAATTTGAGATGACCAAAAATTTATATCCCCTCCCCCCTGAAACTTCCAGGTGGTTTAAGAATGTCTAAGCTGCCGGGAATACATGATCAGATACAAAAATGTCGATGTTGGGAAACTACAAAGGGGGCATTTGTTTATTTTAAAGTACCTATTAATGCGATTTGGGTTCATCTTTTGAAAAACCTGTATATGAATATTTACGAAAGCTAAAAACCCATTGAAATTTACGCACTGTCCGTATTAAAGGGTCACAGTTAAATTTAAATTTAAAAATTAGAGAAAAATCGAAATGCAAGGAATCGAGGCGGGTCCATTAACTTATTGCATAATGCGATAACATTTAGCTAATGGGTTTCGTTTTTTGTTCAGGGGAATTTTTCACTGATCATTTAAGACGAGTTTTGATTCTGATTTGTGATGTGCGTGGATATTCATGAATCTCACGTTAAAATTTAAAAATTTGTTTTACATACTTAGTGAATAACATTCCTCCATGTCGATGTTAAAATATTTTTGCTCGCTTAGATTGGTTGTTCTATGGCCGAGTTCCACACGTCCATCACAGTTTTAAAGCCTTCAACGTGAGGGAAGAATGAGCTAAACTGGGTGAATCGTAGATAGTCAGTGTAGAGTTCGGTCCCCTAAGACAAGTTCAAGTCACTTCTTTTGTTCATGTGTCTTTTTAAATAATTTAAATTAAATAAAAGTAGAAAACATGGTTAGAAGAAGTTTTGAAATTCACATTACAAAAAATAATATTTTTTCAGTATTTTTAAATATGGGATTTTTGTATTTTTTTTAGCACGTAATGACTGGGCTGCTGATTGCAACTAGGGGTATGGGAGTTAAAGTGCGGGGATTAGACCCCCGATTTTTAATACCAGCAAAAACCCTATTCTTCAAAACCAGAGCCGAATGGTTGATTTTGAATAAGCTATTTAAAAATTTATTTATTGATGTAACTCCGCAAAATTTTAAGTTTTACATAACCCAAGAAACCCAAAAAAGGTTATCCCCAAAGTTTTTTTATTCCATTACGAAACTATTTTTTTTTTTATTGATGACCTCCCCAAAATTTTTCATTCCTAAATAAATAACACAAACCAAACATAAATATCTAGTATTATAAAGAGGAAGGTTTAATTTTTTTTTTTTTTTTTCTTTTTTTTAATGGAAAAACTAAAAAAAACTACTGGACTTTTTTAAAAAATATTTTCACCAATATAAATCTAATATCACGAGTAACTGGGAAATATTTTTTTTTAAAATTTAATTTTTTTCCTCATAAAAGAGTCGATAGTTATTTTTATAGTCGTTGGAAAAAAAAAAAATTTTTTGGGGGGAAAGTGGAGTGGTGAAGGGGGCGGGGGAAGGGGAAAGGAAATAGATTATTGAGAGGAACGCAAAATAAAAGAAAAAAAAAATTTTGGGGGGAAACGGGGGGAGTAAATAAAAGGGGGAGGAAGCTAAAAATTAATTTGATTTTAACAATTTGTTTGATTGTATACACAATTCCCTTTCGCTCCAAGCAAACCAAATAATAGAGGAATAGATAAAAAAAGGGGGAGGATGAAAAAAGGGGGGGAACAGGTTGTGGACTGTTTTTTAAAAAAAAAAAAAGTAAAAAAAAATTTTGTTTTTTTGTTGATATGAGGGATGATTTGAAACTTTATCGTGGGCGGTTGTTTGAAAAAATTTTTTAAACTACAAAAAAATATTATAAAAAAACATCATACAATTCAAAGAAATTCCATAGAGACGTTTAAGAGCGCCCCTCAATTTCAGTAAATTGTTCTATAAAATTTGGGGGGTGATGTATTTCTCACGTCACTTTTAAATAGTGCCCTATAAAATGTGGGAAATGTGCACTGTCAGAATTAACGAACTTGAAATTAGTTTCCAATCAAATTAAAATGAAGACCAAGTTGTATCGATCTTTAAAGTTTGATGTTTTATGTAAAACTTAAATAGAAAATTTTAAAAAAGGAACTTCCCAAAATTATGATTTAGTAAGACGTGAGGGGGGGGAACGGACGGAGCAAAGAAACGTTTTACTCCATTTAAAACCTGTTTTTAACCATGACGTTTTTGTGATTTTAATTAAAAACCAAAAGAGCAGAAAACAAAGGCCCTGTCTTGCCGAGTGGGGAGGGGAAGGTGAAAGGGGGGGCATGGCTTAAATCCGACCAAATTATACTTCCTTCCAAAAAGGAGGAAATGGAAACAGTAGAGGGTGCTATCTGCGGCGTTTTTGGGGGAAAAATCAAGCTTTTGAAAATATCAGTTTTTCAAAGGCGGAAAAATTTTTCTTAGTTTATTTTCAACACTATTTAAGATAATGTATCGATTTTATTGGGGTTATTTTTTCTTTTTTTTTGTTATGAATTGCAGTCTTATATTTAAAAATGTAAAATTTTTAATTTTTGATCCTGGAAAAATCAAAATGTAAAATTTTGGAAAAGCTTTTTTCAATAATATTAATACCAACTGATTTAAAAATACGAAAAATTTTTACCTTTTCAAAAAAATTCAGTTTTTCAAAATTAAATATTTTAAAATGAGTGCCCCAAAAAATTTTTTAAAATGACGTGTCTGGCCCTTTTTTAATAACTTTTTCCTACCCCATTTTTTTACATCAAAGCAACCAAATTTTAAGTTTTCTACCCCAAGACGGTCTTTGGGGTAGGCCTTTGTACATTTTTTTAACTTTTTTTAGAAAAAAAACCTGAAATGTCGGTGGTATATTATAAAAAGGTGCGAAGCGCTTATTTTTAAATTCCCCGGTCAACAATCACACAAATTTGAATGAATAAAGCCCACTTTTGGGGTCTAGTTTTCTCTCCCCAAAATTTATTAATTAAGGTGGTTTTACAATATTTTAGGGTTTTTTTTTTGAGTTTTTTTTGGGTTTTTTAGTCCACGGGAAGGTTTTTAATGAGGAAATAAAAATGCTGTCGGACTCATGCGGATTGTTCAGTATGGGAAAAACTCAACTGACGTGTCGGTTATGCGGGTTTGTCTCAGTCTATTAAACCAACTCACGTGCTCATCTGGGGGCGTAATTTACTAACCGCTAGTCCCCCAACCATTTAAACACGGGACCCCCATCTAGTCTTTCATAGTTTTGTTTGAAAAAAGATGTGCAATTTTATAAAGGGTAAAAAGTGTTATCACATATGTAATTAATGAGCTAAACCCATTAAAAAATCTATAGATTGTATAAAAACTAAGTGAATATTTTAAGGAAAAACGATAACAAAATTCAAAAAAAAAATCCCCTTAGTAATAATTTAACACGTCAGAAGTTAGAGTTTAGAAGAAATAATGACGCCCTTTTTTTTTTACAAATTTGGGGGAAAAAAAAAGAATGGACCCCCGGACGAAGTCCCGCTGTTTTACCTAAAAATTGAAACAACTAAAAAAACTTTTAAATCATTAAAAAACAAATAATACACACTTTTAAGAATCTAATATTTTAAAATCATCTTATTCAAAACAAAATAATCTCTTATTCCTAGAATATTTTTTAAAAATATTATTTTCCTAAACATTTGGAAATTATTGGTTAAAAATAGTTTTTTAAAAAATTTATTGTTTTTATTATTTTTTAAAATTTTTCAATGATAAAAAATTTATTAACCCAATGTTGCGTTGATATTATCAACATTGTTAATATCCGTCTATTTTAACAACCCTCCAATTATTTTATCTGGGAAAAAATTTTAGCGTCATATTGTTTTTAAAAATTATAAGAGTCTGGTTTTTCATTTTAATCAAAATATATATGATTTCCCAAAAAATTCTTCTAAACCAACCCCAACTTTATGCTTTGGAAGATGATTCCAAACACCCTATTTTAACTTAACCCACCCTGGTACCAATTTCAACTCTCGGGAAAATGGTCTCGGCTTTACGCCAAAAATACAGACAAACAGAATAATGAGATATCCCCTTTTTTTTTCGAAAACATAAAACGAAAAAATTTTATGAAAATCGAGGTCAAAAAAAAACCCTTAAAAAAGTAAAATCTTTCGTTTATGAGAATAATTTAAAAAAAAATACAGTCTCGCAGTTCTGAAAATATTCATAATTGAAGATAGAAAAATTAACCGCACCTCCCCTTGTCACCAAAAAGGTTAAAAGTGCTCACGCCCAAACCCAAAAATATTGGGAATATTATGCAAATAAATTAAAAAACTTTTTCGTTAATTAGAAACCTTTAAAAGAAAATTTTTTAACAAAAAACATACAAATAAAGCTTCAAGGGCCCTTTAAGAACCCATCCTCTTGTCTAATTCAAATGTTTCTTTCGGTTTTAAAAATTTTCCCGAGTTTAAGAGAGATAACATTTCGAGTTAGAAAAACAATTATTCCAAATTGTGTTAAAAAAGCTATTTTGATATTTTCAAATTTTTTATTTTTAAAATAATAGGGAACTTATATTGAAAACTTTTGGAATTGTTCTACTTTTGGGAAAGAAAACAACATGAAATTTAGATAAAGTGCATATAATATGAAAATATTCTGGAACTCACAAAAAGAATTCATTTAAAAATTTACATACGCATGAAAAATAAAATATTTAATTTGTAAAGGGAAAACACAAAAATAATATGATCTAGGTAACCTTTTTTAATTATTGAAAAACTTAGTTTCCCGGCAAAAAATAATAATAAGGGTTTATTTTAGAAAAACAAAGTGTTTGAAAGGAAACTAAAATTTATAAGGAATTAAACGCCAATATTACATGTAATATATTATTATCCACGCCATCACGAGAAATTTACAACGAGGCTAAAAATTAAAAAGATATTAAAGGATTTAAAAAACAATATACTCAAATTTTTCAAGGTAAATAGGGTAAAACATTATGTTCTGTAGGAATTTACCTGGATATCTATTTATTTATTGTCTTTATATGAAGTCGATTTAAATTAATGAAACAGAATTTCTTGGAAGTTCAATTGCAATACGGGGGATCATTACAAATTTAAATTATGTGTTGATTGTTTGTTTTAATGTTAAATTTAACATATTTTTATATAAAAAAAGATCTACTTTCTTATTATTTTGTTCCCTTCTCCTTATTTGATCTTTAAAAACTTTTATAAGATTTTCGGTGTTATGTTACACCAGATTAGGTCTGAGGAAAAAACAAAGTATTGTGTAATATTTTTTTAGATGGGATTATTTTGTTAGAAAAAAATTGCTAAAATAAAAAAAGTGGGAAATTTAAAGGGAAATTAGAAGAAGTAATAAATATTAAAAAAAATATACACTTTAATTAATAAGTTATAAATACCATTTTTATATGATTATGATTTGTTTAAATACAATTTGGGGTAAGTTTTGCAATTTTTTTTTTATTTTTTTTAGCGTATGAAATTTTTTTTGGGCTGACATCAATAAGAGTAAAGGGACCAATAGAATAAATAAAATAAAAAAAAAAAATTGATAGATCGTTGCATTAAAAAAAAGAGTGTAAGTTTTTGATGAGTAAATACAGTAGACATATTATTGTTTTTTTTTATGAAAAATTGTGGAATTGAATTAAAATTGGCATATGAATCACCGGGGTTTATTTTTTGATTGTGGTTTGAATTTGGCTAACTTGTTGGAATGATTTACTTCCCGTTGTGTTTGGAGGTAATTTTCAATTGTGTTTTAAAGGGGGAATTGATTTTCAAAAGTAGTTTGATCATTTAAAATTTTTTGTGATCATAGGGGGCGGATTTTTAGGCACTAAATTTTTTTTAAAAAAGGCAGGAAATAGGCACTAAAAGTAGGGAACAAAAAAGGCATTAAAGAAAAAAAAAAAGGGAAAAAATTGTCACTAAATATAAAAATGGCCATAAATAGGATAGTAATGAAAAAAAGGCACTAAAATACTTGAAATTTTTTTATTAAATCTTAAAATCCCGCATCATTTCTTTTAAAACCTATTAATTACTATTGGAGTTAAATTTAATTTTCAAATTTCTAAAAAAATTTGGGGTAAAATTTTTTTTCCGTTGTTTGGCTAAGTTTTTATACTGTGAAAATTCTCCGATTACATGAAGTCATTGGGGGAAAACTTCAGAAAAGTTCTCTAGTGGGGTAAACTTGATTTCTGGGATTATGTAGTTTGTCCCTTTTAAGATGTCCCCAATACTTTCCTCCTTTACAACCGGGGTTTCCTGCAATACCTGTTAAATTTGTCGGGCAATGGCTTTAAAACTGATCTAGAAGCCTGATTAGGTTTTCTTTTATTCCCAAATTTTCTTTAATCTTTTACAAGAGGCAAATCCAAACCCTCTAAACAGTGATTCTAGGAAGATTCCAAAATTGCTTTTTAATATGCCAGATCCCCCCCCTGACCTTGAGAAGGAGGGGATTTGTTTCTGTAATGGCGACGCTTGTTCCCCGTCAAAAGTTTGGACTACCTACAAGCAAAGGTTGGGATAGCAAAATCACCCTTCTTTCATATATTGTGTTCTACAAAATAAACCCTTAATTTTTTTTTTCAATAAAGTGGATGGACAGGGGGGGATCAATAAAAAAGTGATAATCGCTCACAAAAAAATTTAATTTGGAAAAAAGCACCCAATATAGGTTTATTATATAATACCCTTTTTAAAATCCCCCGGGGAATTGCATAGTCAACGCAGCACAAGCCATGTACCCCCCGCGTTTTAAAATGGGTTTTGGTGGGAAAGGGGGTTGTCAGGGGGGCTTAAATGAGAAGATTCGTGTGGAGCCTTTAAAAAAAACTTTCTTGATTTGGGAAAAAATATGAACCCTTTCGAAAACTGATCTAAAATTTTATGCAAAACCTTTGAAAAGCATGCCAGACAAATACGTGAATTAATTGGTGTAGAAACTTTTAAGCTCCGCAGCCCCTTTCAATATGTAGGCCCCACTGTCTGTCAGCAACAACAGAATTTTTGTGTTGTTTTCTGTTGGCCCAGGACACCTAATTTGTAAACATATCCTTAAATTATGTGTTCGAAGGAGGCGGGAATTCAATTCTTCCTTTTCATCCCCCCATGGCAGTTGAAATAATAAGTCCATTCATCCTCTCTAAAACCCTATAGTTTTGCAATCCCATGTTTTTTGTTTGTTTTGTTTACCCTGGCAATCATTGTTAGAAAAATATAAATGAAAAGGACGCGAAAAAAAAGTGGGCGCCCGGTTTTGAGACAGGAAAAAAAAAATGAATGAATTAAAAAAAAAGGGTTGGGTTTTAAGTACGAAGTTTTTTGTTCTATAGCGAGCGCCCGGTTAGAGTCGAGACTGGTCAATTTTCTCTGAAACGGGGAAATTGTTTATTTTTGAAACTAGAAGTGTGTGTGCTACGAATTATCAGAGAAGGGTATGCAACTTGTGTTTGGCATCATCACCTCAAATACTACAGGGAAAAAGCGTGAGATGTTTTTATTATTTTGACAGTTCAGGACCACTAATTCGCATTACCACCAATTTATTTGTTATTTTATTTAAAAAAATTTTATCCGCAATGTTTCACGGCTTAGATTTTTAAATTACTTGGGACTGGAAGGTAGACTTTCTTTTAAAATAACAACTGCCACAATTAAAAAAATATTTATATATAAAATTAGGGGTCCCAAAAAAATAAAATTTAAATTTTTTTTTTTCGCATACCCTTATTTTTTTCCTTTATGTCAAAACAATTGTAAATAATGTTTCATGTAATTTGGACCACGGCAACCCGTGCCGACTTGCATCTAAACATGTCATCAGTACATGTGTACTTGAGCGAGCGAACGCTGACAAACACGTGTCTGTAGCGGAGCACCAACAGCTGCAAATGGTTAAGATAAAACAAAAAAGAAAAAGGGAAGGTTTTGGAATGCTTCGACAGTGAGATTGCACAACCCGTGAAACATGTCAGTAGCAGTTTAAATCAGGACAGCGAAACGTCTACGTGTCAATGTGCTTATAATTCCAAGTTGTTTAATTAGTAAATTTTTTGTAGGGTTTTTTAATCAGTGAAAAAGAACAGGGCAGTGGAATTGCGTGATTCTAAAAAAGTGATATTTTTAATAGGTAATATAAGACATCAAATAACGGGTTCAAAATTTCCCGTCTAATGGACAATTTTTTCGCAGTTTTGTTTTACAATATTCGAGAAGTGAATTTAAGTTAATGAAAGTGAAAAATCTCGCTATTCGCGAATGTATTATATTTTGGGAAAAGGCAACACTACCTACCAAATTGTTGCCAAATTGTGCGAGCAAGCTTGTTAATGTGTATCAAGTTTGGAGAGACTTACAAAAAAAAATGAAAAGAAATTACAAGACATATTCAAGCGGCGACAACAATAATTTGTAATTAATTTAGACAATTTGTTCAACATTGACATGCTGATGCACTTAAATTTAAATGAAAATAGAGGAAGATAGGATTTTCTTGCAGCGCCAAAGAGAGCCGGGCCGACCCGGTCATTTTAGGTGGAGTGGATAAAAAATCTGGCCAAAAAAGAGGAAAGGGCGCGACTTCGGCTGTCAAAGAAAAAATCGGCGAATAAAATATGTTTCCGATTCAACATCCTCGGCATCAAACAAACCCATTGCAAGAAGATTCCTCTTCGAATTCTAATGAAAATATAGATTCAGAAGATTTCCCACACTGATCGAAAGCTCAAAACCTGGGACAAGTAAATCAGTATTGAGGAAAGACTTTATTACTCCAAAGTCAGAATTTCCGATAAGTAAGTCTTCAATTCAAAAAATCCTAACAGAAAAACGGAAGGAACGTGCGGAAAACATAAAAATTTTTTTTCAAAACGATGTACCGGATGTAGTGACCTTACATTGGGATGGAAAAACTGTTGCCTGCTTTGAGTGACTCGAAAATCGAAAGAAGAACGTTTGCCTATTGTTATTTCTTTTGGACTAAAATAACAACTCATTGCTGTGCTGAGAATGGATAATTCCTCAGGCAAAGAACAGGCGCAGGCTATTTGGAAGGCGATCTTAGATTGTAATCTCGAAAACAAGGTCCAAATTCTCTGTTGTGATATTACGGCTTCGAATACAGGTCGTTTTAATGGTGCTTGTACGCTCCTCAAGCAAAAATTTGATAGGGAAATGCTTTTTTTTTGCTTGCCGCCATCATGTATACGAACTGGTGTTAAAAGGCCATGTTCCCATCTGAAAATTAAACAATGCAACAAGCCCCGATATTCCACTCTTTAAAAAGCTCAAAGAGAATTGGAAAAATATCGATTCCCCTAAAATACAGTGCTTATAGAGAAACAGTGGAATGTTCAGAACCGTACCCGAAATTGAAAATTTGCTGGACTTTTACCGAGATGAAATTAAAAATGTTATGGCCCGGAGGACTATCGAGAGTTGATCGAAATTTCTATGGTGTTTTTAGGTGGAGATGCAGAAAAAAAATTAAAATCAACCTCCGGGTGCCATGCACCAAGCTAGATGGATGGCCCGAGCGATTTACTCCCTAAAACTATCGTTATTTAGTTCTCAGCTGAAATTAAACACCAAGGATACGAAAGAACTGTTAGATGTTGCTTGTTTATCGTACAATCTATGTTAAACCATGGCTTCAATGCATTTTTGGGAGTTAAAGCACCCCACAAAAAATTTGTGCTTTTGAAATCTTTGAAAGCTTACGAAAATGTTAATGAAAATATCTCGAAAGCTGCTTTACAGAAATTTTCCAGCATTTATGGTATTTGACTGATGAAATAGCAGTATTAGACTTTTTTATGATGTGGACGAAGAAACAAAATTAAAAATGGGGGCAAATTTACATAGAGAAAATTTCTCGACCCATGAGAAAAGATACATTCCATCGAAGGAAAACTTTGTGGTTCATTGTTGGTGAGTTTGATACATTGATTTTGTAATTGTTTATTTAGTTATTTATTTATATCACGGGAATTGTTACATTTTTTTTTACAGAAAAAAGCATCGATGATTCATATCAGTCAAAAGCCATTCATTGTTTTCTAGACTCAAAAATTTATGAAGTTTTCTCAAAGAGAGTCCCTCTTCATGGGAGAATAACGCTTCTTTTCTAGACGCAAAAAAGACAATATCAATACTTTTGAGCAGTGAACGATACAGCTGAAAGAGCAGTAAAACTAATGCAGACTTTCATGGATTAATAACGGTTGAGGAGGAACAAAAACAATTTTTGTTTAGTTGCGTACAAGAAACACCGAAGATCTATCATGACTGTAAAAAGCAAACATTGAAACGAAAATATGTTCAGTAATTGTTTCTTTTACTATAATATGTTAATAAATATCTGCTTTTTATTAAAAAAGGTGTCTTATGTACCAAAGAAACATACATTTTACAATCTTTCCATGGTATTCCCCCTACAAGATCTCACGTTCAAGTTTGAAGTAAAGTCGGCACGGGTTTACCGTTATCTTATTGCAATAATACTTTTTATTTAAGTTACTGAGGTGAATAGAAAAAAAAAAAGAGGGTATGCGTATTCAACATTGCAAAAAAAAATTTTAACCTTGTATCTAATATATATATAAAAACACTATTTGAGTATTTGAATCTTAGATATTTAAAATTTCACTTATTTATTATATGACTTTTTATTTTCTTTACTTCTATTTTGGTTACATTTATGTTCCCCCCTTCTGGTGAGTTGTTGGTCCCTTTTTCAAGCTCATAATAAGAGAAATTTAATTTGTGAGTATCACTCAACTCACGGGGCGCCCACTCGTTTTTTTCACTAGAATTTAGCACTTCACGACGAGCTACAGGATTACCGTGCATACATATCAGAGGGTAAGTTTACCTGGTAATTATGTCTATCGCTACTGGCCACATTAAGCCACAAAAATATCCTTCCTTGCTACTCCCCACGGATACCTCGAGAGGTTAGAGTCTCGGTTTTTTTAGTGTGCTCTATCGACTGAGTTGGTGATTGTGGGAGTGAGGTTTTTATATACTATACCCCCAAAAAACGTTAGAGTTGGCGCTTACAACGTGGATTTCGATGCGGGGTGAGGAGAATATTTTTTTTTTGTTTTGTTCGGATAATCTGGGGTAGTATTTTTGGTTTATTGTGTGATGAGAAGGGGGAGGTTACTCCCTTCGCAGTAGTGTTAGCATGCTTCCGGGCAGAAGCAACGGGAGTGGCAGATAGACACGCAGGGAGATGTGGTTGAGAGGGCTGGTAAAAAAATCTTTTGTTTTTAGCACTAGTGACAAAGGTCATCACTCCTGACCTTGAAATAAAAACATTCTTCGAGACGACCACGACCACGTGACATGTCCACCTCACTATGACTAACGAAAAGGGTAACAACCCCAACATCACTACCTCGTTTGACACCCCCACTACTGAAATACGGACATTTGGACCCCAGGGGTCCACACCTATGCTATCCTACGGACTTTATGAAGGATGCAAGAAAATGTTTGGTCGACTGGAGAGTAAGATGGTGTCAGTCCATGGTAAAACAGAAGAGATGGTAGATGGACAAGCTCAATTTAGGGAAGAGCTGAAGAAAGATATCTCTTCCCAGCTTAGATTTACTGGCCGAGGGTAAAAGGGCAGCTCAGGGAGGATTTTACCACGAGCCAAGAGCAATTGAAGGAGTTGGTGTCTGGTCAGATTAGATTGGAGGAACGGATGACTAACCTGATATCAACACCAAATTTTCAGATGAATAATCTAATAAGGAACCTGGAGGGCACGTCCGGGAAGAAATGATGACCGTACGAGAAAAGACCATGGAAGAGGTCCACCCCATGACCCGTTCTTCAAAGGAGACGTTTCTCTCACTGTCTGTCTGAGTTTAAACAGGTAGGGGTCACCAAGACTGACCTTAAACGATATCTTGACCGTCACCCCAGACTACTACAGAGACGCTACTAAAAGAAGGGTTTGCGCTCCATAAGACAGGAGGGACAACCCAAAACGACTACTACAGGATCGTTACCATTGAAGTGTTAAGGTCAGTTTTTCACCGCTCTCAACAGCAACAGCCAAGACTTGGTTCGAGCCCAAGTTAGGTGAGAGGTTCAGACCCCGGTAAACATTGAGGCTATCAATAATATACACAACCAGGTTAAGTACTTGACGGGACAGGTATTAGCAGTAAGTCAGACTGCATTGAGCCCAGTAACCGCCCCTTTGCTATCATTATTGGTTGAGCGTTCGTTAGATGGGCGCATCCCCATGTTTCACGTAGGACTCATCAAAATCCTGTGGAACACCTCAATGCACTTGAGGAACTATTTGATGGACACACCTCTCCGAAAAAGAGAAGGTGAGGCTAGCGGGAAAAATTCTTTAGGAGGAAACGCCATACCATGGTGGTCGGTATGCAAAGATAGTATCACCGGATGGATGGATTTCAGAACGAAGTTCCGGGCATGTTCTGGTCTGCTGAGACGCAGGTCAGCTCAGGGCCAAACTGCACGCATCCAGGTATTACGAGCAGAGAGGTTTTTTGGAGAGCTACTTAGCAGAGAATTTTCGCTAAAAGTCGCAACTTTTAATCACCGATTAAAGGACACGGATACAATCCATATGGTGATTCAACAACTGCAACTGCGATTTAGGGAACTTTTTAGTAGGCAATAAATTTGCTACTTTGGAGGAGTTCCGGGCCAGATTACTGAGGATGGATATTTTAGAGAATGACCGTAAGGAGGAGGCGTCAGTTTCCCCTTCCGTGTCAGACTCAAAGGACAACGATAGGGAAACCTGGTATTTTAGGTGTACAACCGCACTCAGGTGGTTATCACCCCGGAAGGACAACTTCCGCCAGGGAATCCGAAACCCCAGACATAACCACTCGGATAAGCCAGGAGATAATAACTCTCACGTTATCAGAACCAAGAACAAAAGGGAAAGGGGGTCTACATCCCATACCAACACCCTAGTAGGAAAATACCAGCGCAACGACCGAGGAGGCAACAATTTCCCAGAGAAAAACCCGGTAGAGGATCATTGCAAAGCAATTTGAACCCAGGCGCAAGTGATTGGCAACCCAGAAGGGGTTCCGGACCCCAAGATCGAAGCAACCCCTACTACAGTGGGGAAGGGAGAGCCCTTATAACCGTATTAATAACCAAATACCCCAAAAAAAATCCCGAGGTGAGGTTCAAGATGGCACTTAGTCCCCACCCGCATAACTCCCAGAAAAACAATCAGCATCCTAAACCGTCGGGGTTAACGTTGTCATGAGGGAGGGGAAAACGAGCAGCTGTGACATAGATGTCCTGGCCGAGTCACAGGTCTTGCAAACGCCTAGAACAACCCCTGCGTCCCGAGAACGAATTTTGGAAGATCAAGTTCGATTTGAAGGATTTTCATTCACGTGATTTGGACTTGCGGAGGGAACTTTTACACCCCTGGTGTTACTTATGTAATAATAAAGAGGTCAACTGTCATATAGGAAATGCTTATTCCCAAAGAGAGGTAAGAGGCCTGGATTGTTAATAGATGGGTTATTATTGAGTTTAGTTTTGTTTCGTCGATTATTATTTGTGTTTGTTAAAATGAGCCTATAATGTGATTATTAATTTTTTTTGGGCCACGCGTACCGCGACTGTCCCTGTGGGTTAGCCCACTGTTTGAGAGAACAAACATGTGTATCCTATTATTATCCTAGGAAATGGATACCCGGTTTGAGATTATTCGTCGTTATTTTGTTGTGTTGGAGAAAGGTCAATAAAAAATACTAGGCATGAGCCCTGCTATCACTTAGGCCTACCGCACTGAGGTACAAGCTGAAGAAATTATTCTATTGTGACAATTGGAAAAAGATTGGAAGTAAGTAACATTTTCGATCCTATTCTTAGGGACATTTTGTTCGACACCTCAAATTTGTTTAAAATTTGATTCGAATATTCAGAAATTTGAGAACATGACTTTTACTACTGCGTTTCGTTCTCTAAAGTGTAAATTTGCCAAAGTTTTTGCTTGTGAGCGATAACGTTATTTTGCCTTGAAGACGGTAATCACTACTACTTTTATGGATGTAACTGCATTACTAGTTACGAAAGTGAAAATAATATTTTAATGTTGATTATTTACCTGGAAGATATACGTTGGGTTTAAACACTCATTTTAAGACTAAGAACTTGTTCTCTTCTCTTTACGGGGTTTTTTTTTTTTTGTGCGAGACCCTGGCTGGTGACGGACAGCTGTTCGGGGGCTCTACCTTGACTTTTTCTTAACGACGTCAGTGTCAGATGTCATATCCCCGTCCTGTTGGCGGACAGATTTAGTAAGTGGGATATTATTATTATTTTTTGGGCTATGAGGGGGGGGGGGGGAGGTTTTTTTTGTTAGTTAAGGGGTAATTTCATTTCATTTTTTTGTGTTTATTACTTTTATATTTTCCTAAACATTTGGAAATTATTGGTTTACAAAATATGTATAGTTTTTTAAAATGATTTATTTTTATTAGTCTTACAATTATTCAGATAAAAATTTATTAACTCTAATAGTTGCTTTGATATTATCAACATTGTTAATATCCGTCTATGTTAACAACCCTCCAATTCAATTTTTTCTGGAAAATTTGTAGCGCATATTGTTTGTAATATTATAAAGAGTCTGGATATACATTTTAATCAAAATCATATTAAAGATTTCCAAAATACCTTTCTAAACCAACCTTAACTTTATTCTTGGATAGATGATTCCAAACACTCCTATTTTAAACTTACTACCCCCCTAGGTACTAGATTTTAACTCTCGGTAAAAAAGGTCTCGGATTTACCCAAATACAGACAAAACAACATAATCGAGTACCCTTTTTTGTTTCGAAAAAATATAAAACGAAAAATTCATCGTAATCTCGAGGTCAAAAAAGTACCAT
>JBCFYV010001212.1:0-54059 GCA_039000515.1 Timema cristinae | reverse complement strand
CGGCCTTGTTCACGGTGTCTAGGTCATCTGTTTGGCAAGCAACTGTTCATACTTTTCATCCGTCTTGTTATCAGGTAGACTAGGTCATCTTTTTGGCAAGAAAACTGTTCATACTTTTCCATCCGCTCTTTTTTATCAGGTAGACTAGGTCATCTGTTTGGCAAGAACTGTTCATACTCTTATATACGGCCTCGTTCAGCAGGTATTCTAGGTCATCTGTTTGGCAAGCAACAGTTCATACTCTTATATACGGCCTCGTTCAGCAGGTATTCTAGGTCATCTGTTTGGCAAGCAACTGTTCATACTCTTATATACGGCCTCGTTCAGCAGGTATTCTAGGTCATCTGTTTGGCAAGCAACTGTTCATACTCTTATATACGGCCTCGTTCAGCAGGTATTCTAGGTCATCTGTTTGGCAAGCAACTGTTCATACTCTTATATACGGCCTCGTTCAGCAGGTATTCTAGGTCATCTGTTTGGCAAGCAACAGTTCATACTCTTATATACGGCCTCGTTCAGCAGGTATTCTAGGTCATCTGTTTGGCAAGCAACTGTTCATACTCTTATATACGGCCTCGTTCAGCGGGTATTCTAGGTCATCTGTTTGGCAAGCAACAGTTCATACTCTTATATACGGCCTCGTTCAGCAGGTATTCTAGGTCAGCTGTTTGACAAGCAACAGTTCATATATTTATATCTGGCCTTGTTCAGCAGGTAGTCTAGGTCAGCTGTTTGACAAGCAACAGTTCATATATTTATATCTGGCCTTGTTCAGCAGGTAGTCTAGGTCAGCTGTTTGACAAGCAACAGTTCATATATTTATATCTGGCCTTGTTCAGCAGGTAGTCTAGGTCAGCTGTTTGACAAGCAACAGTTCATATATTTATATCTGGCCTTGTTCAGCAGGTAGTCTAGGTCAGCTGTTTGGCAAGCGACAGTTCATACGTCTACTGATTTTTGAACAAATTTAAGAGAACGCACCCACTTTTTTCATACCATAGGGAACCTTTTAATAATAGACTACCGTTCATATATTTATTGACTAACGTAGATTACCATTATTTACTTATGAATTACTATTTGGAACACCGTTTAGAAAATTCAAAGATATTTTGTGCTGTCAACCAGAATAAAATGTTACCAAAATGTTCCTGTGCTCGATTACCATGTCCAAGTGTAATATTTCAATTTAAAATATGATATCATAATTGTTATAATATATCTATCGATAATATTATTTAAAAGTGTCAGCTGCGTGTAACATGGCTTGACGTTTGACGTGAAAGTAGATCCAGTAGATTTTTATGGCTGTCAAATATGTCCATTGGTTTTGATAATGGGAGTGGTATAAAAGTAATTTAAACGTAGTGATGAAAATATGTGTGTGCTGGTATTGTGTTATAATTTGTATATCTAACACGAGAGTAACTAATGCCTTGGTAGAGGGTCAAGGAAGGATAACTTTGAATGTACAAGCATGAGCGTGGATAAATGTTCTAAAACACTAGATGGAAAATCCCTGGTAGAAAAGTCCACCTAGATACACTTTGCTGATATTCGGACCCTACTACCTCGGCATTGATCACCTTGTGCAATGGGTGTTTAGCAACTTAGAAACTCAAGACTAACCGGCTATGTGCGGTAGTAGTCTAAGCAACTGGTCACTAGCCTATAGATAACGGGTTCGGTTCCCGGCTAGTAACTTTGGTATTATTCCCGAAACGGGAACCATCCCAACAGTCACCAGGGTTTGGTTAGTTAGTCTTGAGCTATGTTTACATGTTTTCACTGTTCCACACCCTCATACTCTCTATCACTATCCCCTCGTCTCATCGGAACATGGAAAGTGCCTCCACTGAAAGGACCCCTGGGCAATGGTGCATTAGTACTGGCTAATCTTCTCACCAACTGGGGTACGAGGGGTGTAGCCCAGACGCGAAATATAATAATATTATTGTTACAGCTTAGACTTGTCGTACACCAATGCAGGTTCGTTAATTTTAGGGAAACATCTTGTAGAGCAGTGTGAAATTTCAGTTGGCGTACCAATTCAAAGGGGGACTAGGGAACAAAGGCTAACAGATCAATTAAGGGCCACACAAGCTGCGACACCGACTATGGATCATAACGCAACATTGTGCGATTTGAAACGGATCAACCACGGTACAGAATTCATACAGAATTCCATGGTCAACTTAAATGACGCTGATAACATTCATTTCTTCTTTTTGTTAAAAAATTTTAACTAATCTTTTATTTCGCTTGTGCTGAGTTATTTAACGTGCACCTATGAAACAACAAATTATATTAGGACATAAGAATCTTTATGAATGATAAATAGTGAAAGGGAATTTAGTTTTTTTCTGAGAAGAGTATTCTTTCACATACCTTCCAGGGCTATTTTGAATGCCACAATTTATTTCGGACTGACGTCTTTACTTTTCTTCATAGGAAGTTGTGCTACATATTTTCAATAATTCATATATTCAAATACTCCCAACGGAAACATTATGAAGACCCTAGACCAAGATACAGACACACATATAGATAAGACATAAATTATCACAAAAAGTAATTTTTGGGTTTAATGGGTCATAAGAATTAAATATTCAGTCAAACCTTGAATTAGATTTTTTTTTTTCCCCTTGATGAGCAAGAAGTCTGTAGAAATTAAAAATGCACAATACATTATAATCCGTCTGCTCGTATGGATAAGATAATAAAATGAGAACAATCAAAAATGTGAAATAGATGGCGGTAACACATAAGAGATATCCAATAAAAAGTAACGTATTTATACATTAATCTTCTGAAAATAATCGTCAACTCAACTGGTCTTGAGGTAAAAAGCTCAACTTAGGACCAGATATTCGTGGGTTCAAAACCCAGCCGGAGACAACGTGTTTTTCTTGAGCGATTAAAAATCCATTGTACAGCTCCCTTAAGAGGGTAAATAAAGCCATCGGTTTCATGTACTGTCACAAACAAAAAAAACTGGAAAGTATTTGACAATACCTTTCTGGCAAAATTGGTAGACCCTTTCGCTCTTGCTCGTAGAGATTTTCATTTGCTGATATAAATAAACATTTCACAAAGTGCACGTTAAATACCTCAAATAATTTAAAATAGACGAAAAGAGTCTTTTGGAACAATACTTTCCGTCCATCTGTTAAGGTTTCATTCTGGGAAAATATCCTATCCTATCTCTATGCACATATGAATTATCTGGTTGTTTAATGGAAGCTTCCATTTAACATATTAAAGCTTTCTCTCACCCAAGTCTTGGCATATTTATGGCCGTCCCCAGGATGGATAACACTACATGACACAGCTTCGTTCATCCTTGGTGAGATATGAGGATGCATATGTTTTGCTATGTTACATTCCACCCCTACTAAAATACACCAATTAGAAACAATCAATCCCCACGATATTGAAAATCCACAAAATATACCATATTTACATTAAAATTAGAGTAAAATATCTTATTAAAATATAATTAAAAAAATTAAAAAATAGTAAACTTTGTAAATATGAGCAATACCCTTGTTATTAAAGATCGATATTGTTTCTAGAATATGGTAGTATAAACCAAATATGTAAAACATCTCATGGAATAATTTGATAACTATTTGTAAAATGTACAACTTATTTTATATACATACATAAAATGTACAACTTATTTTATACACATACATAAATATATATTTTCATTTCATTAACTATAACAGGTCAATCTAGGTGGTCTTGGGGTAAAGTGCTCGTCTCAGGAACTGATGTTTACGGGTTCAAATCCAGCCGGGGTCGTTGGATCTTTCTTGAGTTCTTGAGGATTGATTCAATAGTTATTACAGGCAATTATTTTCAGTACATGAACTCAGGAGCTAGTTGAATGTTCATCTCCAACTACAGATACTCCTTGGTGATTGATGGTTTGAAGTCATCATTTGGTCGTGACGATTTCCTCATTAAAGTTTATGTTAGAAAGTTAATAAAGCTATTACGACACAATGATTTGAAGCCATCAGGGAGAATAAGACTTTCCACATTATACGAAAGGGGAGTCCTATTTGAGATGCTTGGATACTCTTGGTATTTACAATCGACAAGTGTGCTACTATATTGTTCACCATGGTAGAGTAATGCCAACAAGAGTATATATTACATGCGTGACAGAGAAACTTTGACACTACTAGATATACTGGTTCTACTGTTCCTTATGGAAAAGGGACAATCAGAAATAATATGAGGTTTGTAATGGTCTTCACTAAGAGTGATGTGGAAGGAGAAGAAGGAATGTTCACTGTTGTTGCTGTTTTTGAAGTGGGAGTAGGCCATATATCATAAAGAATAGAAGTCAGTAACAGGTTGAAGATAGTGTTCTTATGCTGCTGTAATAATGTCCGGAATTTGTAGAAACTAAACTTTAAAAAAACTACGTATGAAATGACGTAAAAATTCGCGGAACACAACATAAAATGTAATAAAAAACTAGTAATGAATGTTCAAAACTAAATCAAACATGTACTTTAACAAAAGAAAACTTAAAATATCCTTTAACAAGTGATAAATATTGTATTTATTTGAAAATATCTGCTTTAGAAGTTATAGCTACCCCCTCCCAACGCAACCCTCTCCAATTAAAGTGGCAGTGTTTCACCTGGAATGTGTATCTTACGACCTCACAAACCTCACTCAACCTCACCATGCATACCATCATACATCCTTGCATATTTATATTCATATAACATCAAATATAAATATAATACGTACCATTTAAGATAAATACCTTCATACACACATTAGATATGGTTTCTTCCCTTTATCATTGATCATCGCTCAGAATACATCATTCATCGATCGTTACTACGCATGAGACTTACATAAAATATAATCTTAGTTTATTAAGAGTATCAAAGCATTTACTCAACCTATAATGTCGTTTGTTTGCTATAACACTATATTACAAACTACTCATTTTTTCATAACCTATTAATATAACATCTTGTGAATGTGGGGAATGCCAGGCCTCCACCGTGGTTCGGATTCCACGTTAAACTGTAGGTCCTTCATTTCATCTCACAATCACCCTACCATTACACATTAGCGTAAGTGCGTACAACCCGAATGGGTAGTAAGACGCGGTGCTAATATAATAATTAATAATAATAATAATAATAATAATAATAATAATAATATTAATAATAATCATTTATCATACGTATATGATATTTAATCGCTCTCTGTCCAGAGTCGTGCATGATAATTACTTAAATTCTTTGATTGAAACAATGTATCATACCTATACTAAGTTTTATCTACATGCACCGTTCAGAGTTATTCTTAAAACTTATACATTGGTTAATAAGCCATTTATTGAAACTATACTTCATGTCTATACATCATTTGAACATTCATCATTGATCATTCAACCTCAGTAGTCTTGCGGTGAGGTGCTCACCTCAAGACCTTTATGTTCATCGGTTCAAACACAGCTGGGGTTGATGGGTTTTTCTTGAGTGACAAACTCCGTTGCACAACTTCCTTTATAAGGGGAGTAAAATCGTCGGTCCCATGTTGATTGTGGTAAGTTAAAATAACTGGAAGGTATGTGAAAATACTTTTCACGGGCAAATGTGTAGGCCCTTTCGCTTTCGATCATATAAATTCTCGTGTGCTGATATTATTTGATCAGAGTCATGCATCATACGATATTTAACTTGTTCATGATCAATCGATCCGAGTCATGCAACATAGTTATTAAACATTTGACCATTGATAATATCCTTGCATTAGACGACGTGTGTACGTGAATATAATTCACCAATCTGGAATTGCTTACAGCCATTCTCAGACTTAACCTAATCTAACCTAAATAATACCTTAATCTAATCATCAGCCTGGTAAAAGTAAGCCAGATATTTATATATGTTAGAACCCCAGTGAAATCATTCAGGGTATGCCAGATGTTAAGTCTGGCTTTAATATAAGCTCTCCATGGTAGAGTCATCAATAGAATATGAACCATACTCCAATATTATGTAACTCATAAGAATACATGAAATCATGGAGTATTCTTCAAAGTAGTGATAGTAACGTCATTATGGTGAGGCTAAATTGAGACTGCTACCTTACCAGAATCGATTACAATCCATTAAAAAAAATAAGTCTATATTATAACTAAGGTAATATTGATACCTTGCATTATTTATTATGGTAACATGGCTACCAACCAAAATTTAAACCTACGATCTTGAGCTATCAGATAACTCAGACCACCTTTTACTCAAAAGGGTTCATGATCTTAACTGACCACTCCAAAGTAGCTTGCGATTTCCACACGTCCATCACAGACACTGCATTAACATATGAGTGAAGAATGACCCAGGGCAGGGGACGACTCCTATATATTACTGATTAATGCATTGGCCTATTGAGGTACTAAGACATATGTCCAGATTTAAATTTCCGTGTCCGGGTATCATTTTTTCAATTTAGAGAAAATAATATCTAGATTATAACCTTAACTAACGAATATAGAAACTTGGACAATTAATTCTTCGGTAAATATTGTTTTTTGTGTTTTATTTAAATACTTTTAAAATCTGGGGTGATCAATATTCTTGGTGGGTAGCTAAGTTTAATTTACAGTTATGCTCGTGGGTACAAAATGCTGCTTTTTTATACATACATATCTGTGAAAGTGTATATTATGTTAATAATGCTCTTTGGTGAAAAATGATGCGTTGTATTTACATAATGATTCTGCAGCGTTCTCTATTATTTCTCTTCACAAACTATGAGTTTTGAATAAATGTATCTCTTTCTATAGAACGTGGAAATAGAGTCTGTGCGGTGCAACGCCCCCTTTTTATTAGGTTTTGTTTTTGAATGACGATACAAAATATTTTGTTAATTCCTTTTGTATTGAACCTTCTCTCAAAATATTAAGGATATGCTCTCAACGCATTTGGAGTTTACAATGTATGGTTGTTTTGTGCGTTGTGGTCTTATGTTAACTGTTAACTAAGTTTTAATAAAATTATGGGCCTATAGATGTTTAATCACTTCTAGTTCTCATCTATCTCACTGAAACAATATTTTTTTGCTTAGGAAAGGGCTTAGTAGTGGCTCTAAGTCTTACTACGTATCAGGGTTATTCAAATGTATACAAGATATACATAATTTTGAAATTCAGATACAGTTTTCTAGTAAATACCTTAACTTATATTAATGTAGATCAACTTTCCTTTTTACAAGGTTTAAATTACTATCAAAACAATATCGTTTATATCCTTCTAGTTGATTGAACTGATTTATGAAAAATGAAATATATTTCTATTAAATTCAGAATTAATGCTTGATGTATGCATATCCTAATAGACAAGACCAGAAATACAATATATAGATTATAACAAATAAAAAAAAGTTTCAATTTATTTAAATACTTGTAACTAGAAATAACTCTTAGTACATAAAGTTTCTTGAAAATAATTTCTTCTGAATTGTATGGATTTATATTTAAAACTTAGAAAATGTATTATTCTAAGCACAGAAAATATTGGAATAAATATATACAATAATTTGTATTAATTCACTATTGTAATGTACAGAATTTTTTTTTTCTTTTTTGTAAAAATGTTTCATTAATTTTACGTCTTTGTGTTGTGAAATTATATTTAAAATTGTTCATTTAAAATGTTTACTCCAATTTATAATTTAATTTCAAATGACGATATTGTTTCATCCTTCTTCCTAAATTAGTTTTTCGTTTTCAAGTAAAATATAAGTAGAGCTAAACTCTGAAGTTATAAATGATTGCTTAGATTCATATTTTAAGTACTATGCATCATAATTTAGCTTTTTGAAGGTGATATTATGCACATTATTAATATACATATAGCAAATATATAAATCAAATAAATTGAGCTAGTGATATTGTTTATATATTACTTGTGATTTATTCTTAATTTTGTTTTTATTTGATTCATTATGGTACTAACTGAATAGTACATGGTAAAAAAAAAGAAAGTCGCATTAAACACAGATTTTCCAGGATAGGAACTTGTATATCTATGCTATAAGGACAACAGCACAATTTTCTTTTCTAAATTAATTTAAATGTGACATATACCTCTTTTGATTATAATCCAAAGTGAATTAGAAAGATATAGTTATTTCCTAATTGATAGAAGCAATAACTCAAAATGTGTTAAAATTAGATTTTCCCCCATTTACATCTGTAGTCCTATCATTCACTATGATGATATAACTTAAGTGTAATTGTTAAAAATACGATCTCTATCTAAGACTAATATTACATGCGAGTTCCATTTGTTTAGATAGAAACATGTTTTGGTTTGTTATTTCACATTTTATATTGAAAATCGTTGTATAAGTGATACAGACTTTATAAATAAAACGTTTTTAAAATGATAATGTGCTAGTTTAGTCAAATTTTAATTACACTCTTTTACTTCACCTTTCATTTAAAAGTATGTGTCTTCACGAGTAGTTTGACAAACGGGAACATCATATTCTCTCTAAACCTTCTCAAAGAGAATTTATTAATAGATTGTTTTACTTATTCATACCTGCCCTTCTCTCAACGAGCTTGAAATGCAAATAAGACGGACTAAGACCTCAAACCACAGGCTTTGGTGTGAACCGCCATTATATTCTGTTTATACTGGCCCCCAGATTATAGCATCGGAGGTTTGGGAATTTTAGTTTATAAAAAGTTGTAAATGGAAATCCTCTCGTTAAAATTATGTAAATATGATTGAAGGAATTTGAAATAGTATAATATAATTCTCTTAAAGGTGTCCTCACATATTTAATTGAACTATATATTAACTATTAACTAAACTAGTTTTTCAACATTAAAAAATAAATGGTATGGTACTCCGCACGGTTTTTATTGCCCTACTATTTAAAAATGGAGATATTAACTCAAAAATCGTACTATATTTGAAATGAGATAATATGCACTAGCAAACCCGAGCATAAATTGCGCTATACTTATGTAAAACATTTTTAAAGTCCCGGTTTTAAATTTAATAATTTTATTTTAAAAGAATGAATGTCCTCATTTGTATCTTTGGACCAATAAAAAAGATAGATATTGGGTCCACAAGGGTCAACACTTCGTATTAAAATTTTGACTTCTAGTTGAAATTTTCGACGTTTTATAAGGTTTTGCACATCTTCAGGTCATCCCATTGCTATTAAAATTCACATTTATAAATTTTGACCAATAAAAAATGTAAATAATTTTTACTATTAAGTCTAAATTGGAGATAGATCATTGTTGTATAAACATTTCTCCTAAGAGGCTTAAGGACATATGCACAGATTTTCTTTTTGCCATTAAAAAGAGTTTTCTTCTATGAATGTTACGCACCATAAATGTATTTTTATCTATTTATATTCAAGAGTTATGAGGGTGAGAAACTTCAATTTTTTACGTTTTACGAAGCTAGTTTAGGCCTCACTTTTTGAAATAAAATTTTGAAAATTGAAATTTAGTATCTTTAATACTATACCTATTTGATAAAGCTGTGATTTTACCGTGGTATAAGCATACTCTATATAAATATACTTAAATTTCCCTTAAAATCCACACAATTCAACAATTGTTTATTAATACTAAATCATCTATAAATATTAAATGCAATTTATAGATGTGTATACTTAAGATAAAAGAATATTCAGATTTAAATATGCAACGTTATAATGAATAACTTGATTTACGTATGCCATAAAACTATGCCCTGGAATTCCAAGTTTGTTCACGGGATCAAAAATTTGTATGGAAGCTTAGTTGACAAGAACGGGTGATAGCCCGCCTCCACAGCAGTTACTCCAGCTGTATTATCACAGAAACCCAAGTAATCTGCAGTCCATGCGAGATCTCTGTTTGAACGATCATTCACAAGCTGTCTCTTGAAATAATTAACCTCATATTGTAGTAATATTGATCTTTATATTACTGACAAGGTTTTTTCAATTTTTGAAACATGTTGTAGTAATTTTTGGATTTGTGTTTTATTTCTGAACTCTGTGTACAGTAAAGAATTTTTATATATATAATTATTAAAATATATATAAAATTATTAAAATAATAAACAATGGTTCCTTCCATCACAACCTGGAAAACGTCAAGCTTTGAAACCGAGAACGGGCATAATGTATTGTGTAGGGAGATGGGCTTTATGTTTGTTTTATATGTTAGGGGTTTCCAGAATCAGTAACACAGAATATACAATCTAGTAAACAATAAATGGCTGTAAGCTATCGTCCAAGGTTTTGACACATCACATATCAAGAATGATGAAATAAATACTTAACATTTGAAAGCACTTTTTATAGCCGTTATATTAATAATCTTTTCACGAAAAAAAAAGTAATTCGGGCAATTTATAGTGTATTAATTCCTTAGCTATTGGAACTAGTTTAGTCATTATTAATACATAAAAAGGTATTATTTTATATATCTTGAATTGGATAAACTTATTAATCTGAATACATTAATATGCATATGAAAAAAAATAGTTTCACGATCATCAATTTAGTCTAAACTGCAATTATTATCTTCAATTAAATTATCTATGTTTTATATGTATTTATATATTAGAGGTAAGAATATTTATACTGTCAGACTTTGATCTTGGTTCATATGGGATATCTGCATGCAAAATTTTATTGATTAGTTACAATTTTAATAAACATTAAAATTTTGTGATTATCCAAATTTTAAATCATCTGGACGACTTTCCTCAAATTAGTTAGACCTATGCTATAGGTAAATATAATGTGTGCATGGATGGTGATTATGAAAGCATTAATGTATATGCACTTTATCCTAAGTAGCAAACCCAAAATGTCAAGTGGTTACAATTAAATTGATTATATTTTAGGAATACGGCAAGTTTCCACGGTTAAATATAATTATTGAATTCTAAAACATATACAACATCCAGAAGAAGGCCAAGAATTGATCAAATAATAAATACTACGCCCCTACCAGAAATCAAACCTGAAATCCTTTGCACTGGAGACCATCCCACTAGCGACTGAGCTAACGTGTCGGGCTATGCTACTATGATTATATTACATTTATAACCTGTATTTTTGTACGTTCTCTCCCACAGCTTTAAAACTATTAATTGAATGGCCTCTTGAAAATATGCTTGATAAATAGATTTTTTATCGCTTTAAAAATAGTATGAATGCAAGAATCTATGTTTAAGCTGGCAATTTTTCCAGAATTTTATATGGCTTAAATTTTGGAAACTATTTATTTGAATATTTATAATTTCTCTGTTAATCCCACCTATGAGGGTATAATCAGGTCAAGTTAAAAGTCATTGTTCCTATAGAAGCTAATCAACACTTCCCAGCCCTTGCTACTCTGATGCTTCATCACTGACCAGACAACGAAATTATCAAACCCTAAGTTAAACAGTTGACCCACGGAGTATCAACTTACGTCTGTGCCTCTGTGCCGACACAACAAGACTGCTTGACGTACACTAACATAATAAAGCTGAAATTTAGCCCAACTATCAATTCAAAATTATTTCCCACATTTATTTCTTAAGAATAAGCTTTAATGCATGTTATATTTAACGAACGTATCAAGTTTCCGTTTTAACTTGAATATCTTGCATTTGATTATTCTGTGTATCCGTTCATATCTTTGTTTGACTTACACATGACAAATGATTCGACATATTTAAAAAAAAATTGACAGGAACATTTCTTTGAGCTTAGACCTAACAAGGTCTGTATATATATTCTTAATATGGTAACTTGTTTCAATACGGTTGTCACTTAAAATATTTTTAGTTTCATAATCATCTCAAGTGATTTGAATTTTAAATTACAAGCATTCGATTGAATAGCTTGAGCGTATTTTTAAAGTTTTTAAATATTTTGGGAGACCGATATCGTTAAACGCGTGAACAACTGTTATTCTCTATGAATATTTTGTACTAGTAAAATATAGTTACTATTAATTTGTCTATCTTGATAGGAAAGCAAAATAAATGGTACGGCGCACAGCAAAAACTTTCTCTCTTAGCTTAAAATAGACATTTATTAAAAAATTGTATGATTTATGAAACGAAATAATAAATATTTTTGTAGAAAAATTCTACAGGAAAAAAATTAATAACATTATTATTATTATTATTTATTATTATTATTATTATTATTATTATTATTAGCACCGCATCTTACTAACCGTTCGGGTTATACGCACTTACGCTAATGTGTAATGGTAGGGTGATTGTGAGATGAAATGAAGGACCTACAGTTTAACGTGGAATCCGAACCACGGTGGTGACCTGGCATTCCACACATTCACAAGATGTCTTGTCAGAGGTGTAGGAAGGGTTTGGAAATCAGATAAATCTGTGCCGGGACCGAGGATTGAACCCCGGCCGCCAGAACAGAAGTCTGACACCTTACCCCTAGACCACCAGGTCACCCAATTTATTAACATACACTGTCACAAAAAAAAAAAATCAAGAAAAGTGGGACATCTCTGTCCACCCAACGAGCATAACACACAATATAGTATTTCAAATTCCTTTATAAACATATTTTTTTTTTTGTTCATAGCTCTGAAACTATTGATTTTATAAAAATATATTTTGATTTAAAAATATTTTAATTTGTTATAGTATGTACCTTACAATAATAATCTTAAATTCATATCTATGGAAAAACGTGACATTATGCTTTGTTTGAAATGGTAAACAGTGTTTCTAGATACAAAATTGATTTAAAATAGTTAAAGAGAGTTTTGAGAAAAACCTATTATATTATTTCTTGCCCCTCAGTAAACTTCCCTTAATTTTAGAGTTGGGTTATCTAATTCCAAACAATTCTATGGTAAAGCTTATGAAAACCCTAGATACAAAGTTTAATGATTATTGGTAAAATGGTTTCGACTCTAGAAAGAGATACAAAAAAGATAGTGTTATTTATGATTATATGTGAGTAGCTATGGGGAGTGGAGGGTGGTTAGATGAAAAGATACTAACCAATATTCGTAGGTAAGACATTAACTAATACTCGGAGATGAGGGGACATTAACCAATACTTGTTTTGTGATATTATATAAATCATTAATCGTAAACAAAATTATATTAAACAATTCTCTTAAATAATAGGATATTAACCAATACTTGTGTGTAAGAGGATTCTAACCAATTGCTCCAATGCTCGTGTACAAGAATATTTTTAATATTAATCATAGGAAAGAGTATATTAACAACTATTTGTGGATAAGATGATATTTAACGATACTTATGGATAAGAGGATACTAAACAATACTCGTGGGGAAAGGAGGATAATAGCCAACTGTCGCAGAAAATAGGACAATACCCACTATCGATTATGGTTTCTTACTGTAAAAGTCAAATAAATCCTATTTCAAAGTGAAAACATATTCAAACTATCGATGTTTTTGAAACTGATTATGTCCAATCAGTATGATGCCACTAAAACAGTATAATAATGACAACAATATAGATTAACGTAAAAACACCATAGGGATAATGAGTTTGAAGTTAATAGCTATATGCTTTAAGTTGTACGACCTCACTAGTTCGTAAATTTGTGTAGCCTACATTTGAACCGTGATAATTTAATAAAAATTTTAGGTATTTTCTAACTCTTTCTCTTTAAATGTGTGTATATTATAGAATTTGATTTAAATATTAGCATTATTACTACTGTAGTCTACAAGCGCTTCAACAAAACAAGATCATTAGCACATTACACAAAACATTTAAAAACATAATAGAATACTCACACGGCAGAATAGATACAAATAATACAACACAAACCATTCATGTACAATTAAGAGGATTGTGTCCCAACTACAATTGGATGATAAACCAAAGTTTTGATAAAATAAAATACTTTGTAAAAATTTAAGACAAGAGAGATGCAATGTCCAATTGAACATAAAAAATATTTATATTTATTTTCTAAACATTAAATAATTAATATTTATCGTAAATTAAATATATTACTGTAAATTAAGAAAAATCTTTACTTATTTATGAAAATATAGTAGGTAAAGCTGCTCTTGACAATAGTTTAATAACCCTGTTAGCTGCTATTACTTGTGTACGTATCCAAAAGTGAGACGTAGGTTTGTAAAAAACATGTAGGTAGATTTGTTAAAAATTGAAACAAGTTGTTTTGATAAATAGCATTTTACTTTCTATACATTAATTGGTGACCTGGTAGTCTAAGGGTAAGGTGTCAGACTTCTGTGCTGGTGGCCGGGGTTCAATCCTCGGTCCGGGCACAGATTTATCTGATTACCAAACCCTTCCTTCACCTTGACAAGACATCTTGTGAATGTGGGGAATGCCAGGCCTCCACCATGGTTCGGATTCAAAGTTAAACTGTAGGTTCTTCATTTCATCTCACAATCACCCTACCATTACACATTAGCGTAAGTGCGTATAACCCGAATGGGTAATAAGACGCGGTGCTAATAATAATAATAACAATAATAATATAATAATAATAATAATAATATAATAATAAATAATAATAAACATTAATTACCCAACTAATTATATTTCATGTTGTTTTTGTTTTCCTTACTAGACGAGAGTAAACAATGAAATAAATGATGCTGGGTGCAACGTAGTTTCATAAAAATCTGTTCTCAATGTCATGACCCGGAAACATATACATTAATATGTACTGCTGAGGAAATCTTATCTTCGAGACACGTAAGTTATAGTTTTAAGGTTTACAAGGAGTAAAACCTACTCTTATAACAAGTATCAGTATGTACTATTAAGAAATGTTTGGGCCCTAAACAAATAAACGATAGTTCCATGATCTTCATTTTGGTAGTTTATTACTCAACAATGGAACTATATGCAACAGTGTGTGTTATTTAAGAAATTATAGCGACAGATAGATGCTATGGTAGTTAATTTCTTATGTTTATTTTTAGTGGTGAATACAAATTTTAATATAAATAAATCCATTGCTCTTAAATCGATCTCAGCAAATAAAAATATAAATATATAACTGGGAGTGTTATGGTGTGTGTATAAATATAAACCTACAAGGTTTGTTATAATGATAGGTTTATTAGTTCAGGCCTGTTTGGGTTTAACACCAAATCTTAAACGATTTCTCATTAGTAGTTTTTACACTAATATTGTATTCACCTTCCATCCCACTTTACCTTTGTTAGCATTTAGATAGGTATAAATCTTTCCTTGATGTGTTATAAAATGCTCCTATCTTATAATTAAGCCATAGTGGAAACCTGCAAGGTAAGATTCTACCGTTCAGAAAAACTGAGTCTAAACTCAGGAATTACGGATCAGTTTATCTCATTTTGGTGATAGCTTATTATAATTCAACGAGAGTGTAGGTCTTAATTAGTTATAAATAATGACGTAGATCGGATATGTTATGGAAAGGGGAGGGAGGTATTTGTTGTGCTTCTAAGTAAAACAAATCAGTGTGAGTCCTTCTGTCATAAAGAACAAGGGATTTGGAGTAGTATAAAACGCTAGAATAAGAGATATTCTATATGATACAGATTGTTAACACATTTAGTTACTTTATGCTTTTAAATATAATAATATTTAATCATGCATTTGAAAGAAAGCGTAAACTAAATAAGTATAGTAAAATAAACCAGTTTGGACTGGAAAACACGTACAAAATGGATCTCAGACCACGCCACATTGCACGTCAGTAGTATTAGCTGGGGTATGTTCCCTCGATAAATATTCATAATTTGACGTATGAGACTTATGCTAATTACGTTTCAATGACGTTTCAATGACGTATGTCGTGTATAGAGTGACGTTTTCAATGACGTATGTCAGGTATAGACCCGCGTTGAGCCATCAACTGTAATAATGCCGTATGAGGCTGTGGTCTAACTAAAATATTGGTATGCTAGTGACGTTTCAATTGACGTCAAGGATTAAGACGTCTTCAAATTTAATGAATTATTATTTGAGTGTGAGCTATAAACCATCACTACTTGCCATGTTTTTTATTTGGAAAACCTGTATTTTAGACATTGACGTCACAGGATTATGACATTTTCAAATTTATTGAATTATTATTAACCATCACTACTTGCCATGTTTTTTTATTTTGGATATACTCTATAAAGAGAAAACCTGTATTTTAATGTTGTATGGCTTTTACTACAATATATAATTTAAATGAGAGGGAAATATTACTAGAAATAAAAAATAAGTACAAGTTTTTTTTCAACATTTAATTATAATAAAAAAGTATACATATTTCACAATTTATTATTGTTATCCATAAAAAATACAAAGATCGTCATACAGTGACAGATAGTTAAAATATGGGATTAGGATCGGGGGGTCTAAAACGATTTGGAGGCGAGCGTATTGTCTATGAACATCGATACATTAGGGTGATTTAGATATTTTACATGCCGTGTGATATATTTTTCAAGATTGTACAGAGTTTTTAATTCGTTCGTAGACAGGTAGATCTGAATGTTGTTTTTTTTATCACTCAGACAACAATTTCCACACGCCGAAAAAGTTTTTTCACCACAATGTTAAAGTCGTCCATGCTGGACTCGAAGTTTACACACGTCTGCACACACTCGGACCAAAACGGCATTTCTTTGACGAGAAAGTTCCATTGGGGGACGGTGAGTATTAGACGATTAGAACTCGATGAAACATCACGTGAGCGTAAAAGTTGCGGTCAGGGAAGAGGCCCACCGCCACGTGTTTGTTCTGTTTGTCGTTTAGGTAGAAGTCTTGGTTAGGAGCGACGGTGATTCATCCTGCACCATATTACAGCTGCACGTCTTCATCGCTGTCTGCGTCTAGACTGATGACTGTAATCAACAGTCATCGCAATTAAAGCTAGTATCGTGGTCGTCGTCGTCGTCGGTGATTGGACAAAATTTATACAATTTCTCGGCGCTGTGAAATTGACGAATCGTGCCAAGCGTTTGCATTTTTAACGCGCATGGGGTGATGTCGTGACAAGGAGCGTACAACCCCCAACAATTAGAGTTGATCAAATCAACAAAGGGACATTTATAGTCCTCGCGTAGTGGGATGAATGTCCGGCGGTGAGACGGGACAAGAAATTTCCTTTTTGTTATTATATGCGTAAGGCACGAAGGCTTTATCTAAATTTTGTTTTTAGAATTGCATCCAATTTGGAGTAGCACAAGCCGGTGGTTTTATTGAATTGATAGCACGACGATTGTTTCTCGTCGATGAAACTATGGCTAGCTCGGTGATCACCCATCCTTTTTAGAGTTTACGATAAATGAAAAATCAAAGATGGCCGACATGATGTTCATCTGTCAGATAATTGAATACAAATGATTAAATAAAATTATAGTATACCTTTTTATATCTAATGCTGGAACACACGTCTGGGCACCCCTGCTAGTACACCTTGGACAGCGGCCAAAGCGACGTTTGAACAGCGTGACGGCTAGTCGGTCGTTCTTGCACAAGTTGCCGGTTGAGAACAGGTCTGTGAATCTCCTCAGGCTCCAGCCGGCGTCCTTGGCAACGCCAAACAGACAGCAATACTGACCGCACACACCGGAGGCTATGGCTTGGAGTCGTTTGCGGTTGTACATCCATCGTGTCGAGTGTTTATTTAAGAATCTAGTCATCGCTAAGCTCGGTCGTCTGGCATATGTATCAAAATACTCCCCAAATTTGGAAAAATATAGAACACCCAATGGGAGCCGGGTTTAGTGTGAGGGTCTAGATTGACCACAAATAAGGCGGGACGAGTGAAATTTTGAGGATAATTTGTCCGAAGGAAATGTCCCTTTATAGATTGAAATTTTGCCAGCAGTGTGTCTATTTGATGAGAATTCATGGTGTTAATAATTAATTTTCACCTCCTATTAGAATCTATCGACACCGTCCCTCGTACTCAGAGTAAAACAAACAGGTTATGGCGGTGTCAAGGTCTGTCTTGAACTGTAACTCAAATCCACATTCCCCTCTGTCTGAAGACTGGTGTGCGAGTCCTGTCCTGCGCTGTCGGGAGTTTAAGTCGAAGGCCAACATAAAGTAACTTTATTGACATGTCTCGCGTGATTAAATGGCCGTTGTTTTGATGGTGTATGCCCAATCCGAAAACAATGTATCATAGGCGAGGGTGGACGTGCCGACGTTGTCAAAATTTATCAAAATGGGCAAATGTTTTTGGATTCCATTTACATATAGGACGAAACGTCAAGGTTTCTATGAATGAGTTGAAACGGATTCGTGTTCAAACTGCCTACAAACGCATTCGTTTGACACCATTGTGAATAAAACAATTTTTAGGGATAACCCCTTGATAACATTATTTAGACTCACAGACTTGGATCCTTTGGGTTACGGTCACAGACTTGACGTCCACCCGATTGAGGTGGTATAAGGCCGGCTTTCGTAACAGTGTCTTTTCTATAGCGAGTGTAAATAGTCGGCGACACTTCCAGTGTTTCACAAAGAGGGTGGCGTCTAAAATTCGCAACCGCACGTCGTGTTTAAATTGTCGCGTCTGTGAGCAGATAAAACTCTCTTTTGTTGCGAATTAATTTAACACGCAACGATACATTTTTCAACAGCAAATGTGAAATATTAAAAATGTCGGCGTGTAAACGTCCCACCAAGTCGACCGGATGTTTTAACAAATCTAATCTCGTGGCGAAACCTTTGTTCTCTGTGGATGCGGCGAGTTCACCGTAGCGGCTAGGGGTATCTAAAAACCACATACCATTCACTAGGTGGGTGTCGAGGCGTCTCTACCGTATTAGTTAAAGTCTCTAAATAAGCCCTGTAGGCATAGTTGTCGTCGAGGTTGTATAGGTGTTTCGTTGAGAGAGATATTGATTTGGTTGAATAAAGAATTTAACAAGTTGTTGACGCATCCGATTTTATTTCGCTGCGACCGGTGTCCCGTCCCCCTCACCAGTTGAATACGAAGATATAATTTAATCGAAGAGAGGTCTCGAAAGTATTACACCGTCCCGGGGCAAAAAAACTCTAAACTGAGCGTCATGTCCACGAAGTGAGGGGTTTGTATTCGACCACTTTATTATTTTTAATTACCGTTTTGAATGCATTTTTCGTCGAAAAGATCGAGTTCTGTTTTTGAACACTCCATAATTAATCGAAAATATCTTTTTAGCTTCTTTGTTCCCTCTTGCTTGGCGCCCACCTTCGAATGAAGTCGTTTACGCTTTTTAACCCTTTTAAGCCACGTCCCTCGACGCCTGAGTGACGCGCTTTTTAACTATATCACCGACTTTTTGACCGGGCTCACGTGTCGCTATGTCGGACAAAATGTGCGAACCTGTTTGTAACGCTTGTTTTCCCACCGCTTTCGCCCCCTCATAAAACAATGGTTTGACAATTCGAAATAACCCGCCCAAAAAACGATCCGAGGCCACGTCCCCGTTGCATTTTATAACTGGCGTGATAGACGGGACCGATGTTTTCTCTCTCACCCTCCATTGTTAAGACAAGTCAAATTACTATCCCACGTATCTATTTATCTAGTTTTTTCTCTCTAAAATGTAAAATCGCTACAGTGGGCACGGGACCCGATTGAAAATTCACTCGTTCGCCAAACTTTGTGTATAAGCCTATACTTATAGAGTCAAAATTACATTTCTCGACGGGAAAATAGAATATAGGAAAGAACACGTGATGCGCGGTGGCGGAGGGGAACTGTATGATTCTAATCCATCTTACATACGAATCGCCTAGTAAACTGTGGTCCTATAATGTCTGTGTACACAAAGACGGGTTCCGTTTCGATTGAAACAGAGCCGGCAGTTTACGATTGGGTCTCAAAAGACCCCTTAATGTCCTCGCTCATTAAATCCCTCATATGTGTATTAACCGCATTAAGTGACTCTTATGTTGGGTAGTCTGTTTCGAATGGTTGTAATTAAGTCTCCGATGCCCACATAGAGACGAACAGGAAATTCTATTTTAAATTTTTTTTTCGCCACCGTAAATGAAATTGTGTTTTTGAATCGTGTAGTTATGGGTGATTGTCGGCGGTCCATGCACCCTTTTGTTTTTTAATCTCAGTTTAACATTGTTTGATCGCGTAGAATGTACCATTGAAATTCAGATATTAAAACCTCTAGATCTCCTTTATCACTTATCGAGCTCTTAATTTTATTATAAAGCTCCTTAAAGGAGGTGAAATTTGTTGAGGAAACGAAACACGACCCACTTGGGTCACCACGACGTTTGCCGTCAATTCTTTATCTTTTGATAAAATGTTATCTTCGAGAGTTTCAAAACCCACGGGTAGGATAATTCGCTAGTCCCACCTCCCATCGGTCGTGGTTTCTAGCCGTATGGACTGTGCCAATTTTGTAGTATAGTAAGAGAGTGTATTATTCTCGTAATATTCGGCGCTCGAGTCGACGGCAGTGTACATAAACTGACTCATATTTGTTTAATGTTAGACGCAGGCACCCAGCTGTTGAAAGAACTGTCGTATCCTTTCCACTTGACTAGATGATGTTGAATGCCCTTAATTCGCTTACTCTGTACTATTTTATCTATTTGAAAAATCGTTGGACGACGCACGCGAACTAGTTCGTAGTTATAAAAATGTCCCTCAAATGGGCCGCCCTCGGAGATCCTGTAAGGAATAGACCGGTTGGGGAAGTCTAGGAATTACTTTAACTATGCTAAATATTTCTCGTGTAAAATTAGCCTCGTATCCTTGTCAAAAATCATTTTTTCTTTACTTATGCGCACATGATCGCCCGCCTTGAACAAAATTTTCCCTACTTTAATTTTAGCCCACCGCTTTTGCAGGCCAATAATATTTTAAGTACGTGAATAGGCTTGACCGAAGCCGGAGCCATTCCTATAGTCGAATGAACACTAGCGTTATAATTTTGAACTAGCTTGCCCAACACATCTACGTAGTTGTGAGTGTTAAATGCGGTGAAATATTTCACATTTTAGTTTTCAGCGTGCGATTGAAACGCTCCACGACGGCCCCCTTTATATCCGGATTATGGCAAATGATAAAAATGAACGCCCGCTTGTTTCAAAAATGTTCTAAATTTAGAATTTAAAAATTCCTACCTTTGTCCGACTGAATCGAAAGGGGGCGTCGACCTTTTTTAAAAATCTGTTTTATAGCCACGGTGATGTCTGCGCCCGATTTTGTTTTAAGCGGTATAGACCACGCGTACTTTGAAAATACATCAATAATGTTTAGAATTAGTGATGCCCCTGTTGTCCTTTTTAAAAGCTCTATATCTACTAGATCAATCTCCCACACATCGTCGATATTGGCGACTCTGTACGGGTTACGTGGGAATCTTTTTCTTAAACTACGGTGTAGAGTGTATGCGTCTGCCCTGTTAAACCATTCGTCTACTTTTATTTTATCCAACCGACTGGCCTTTTTAAGTTTTGTGGCTGACGAGAAGGCCGAAGGTCGTGGGAGATTGTAATATAGTTTTTTTAACGTGGCGCTCATCTTAGCGTGTTCCAAGTGGTCTGGCGGGAAAATAGTTTAGAAATGACTGTTTTATATTTCAAACCTCTGCTGGACGTTATTTTCGCGTTTGGATCAAGTTTTGTCGATGAGCGCTCGTGGCAATTAGTATGTCTTTATATTTTTTTTAAATCACTCTCTGTAATTATATCTTTATTTACGTTTCTTTTGGTCAACAACTCCCAAAGTCCTTGCGTGCCTTTATAGTGTGTGTTACCCAGGTATATATCGTTATCGTCTACGGTGAAACTAGAATTGCCTATTTTAAAAGTATCCCCCTCTTTTCTAATTCCAAATACAGGGTCAGTAGACACTCTCCGGTGGACGTAAGGTGATAAATATTTTCCCGCTATGTTACCGAATAATTTGGAGGAACCTGTTTCAATTTCATCAGATTCTGATCTAGGCACAAAATATGACTCCCCTTCCACCACCCACCCTCCTTCTCTGGCGAGTCTACACTAATAGGACTGCTTGAAATGTGGCCTCGTCTGAAATGGAATCGAGGTGGAATCGCCGGCTGTCTCCTAGGTCGTTTTCTTTTTACTTTTTCGTGTACCTCGGCCAAGGTCGACCAGTCTTCGTTTTAATACTGTGGGGCCCACGATGGTATTTTAATTGGTTGTTTCGCTCTCTCCCTCTCTGTTAAATAACGCTGTTGATGTTTTCTAAAACTAGCCAATCTTTGATAATCGTCGACTTTTTTCCTAGATTTCAGATTTTTTTCATCTGTACAAAATCGGTGGCGGCATTGTCATCGCGTTTATTGTGAAATAGTTCTGGCGGAAACTAGAAGCATCTGTTTAAGTTGTGACATATTATTATTTAACCAATGCGCCTACGAGAGCTGAAAGAATAGCGGGTAGTATGATGCTCAAGAACCCGCCCGATTGAACGACTTATTTCTTTTTCTCTTCAACGAAACACCGCTGCTAGCCAATTTACGCATACAATTTTTATACTTTATTAATTTTCCCTTATCTCTTTTACTAATTTTAATATTATTGTTAATGTGTTTAGAGCACATTCGCCGAGTGTTGTTATATACATCCGGGTCTACGACTTTAAGAATTAGCTTTGCGCAATTTAGGACTGGCCGTTTTCAACACCGCAGTACGTGTCTATTTTTCTTGACTAGTTTCATCTAGTAGTCTAGCGGGGACAAACACTTTGCAAACAGTGTCAATATATGTCCGTTTTGAAGCGCAGGCGTTCGTCCGTGTTCTGACTCAGATCAAATAGTAAATACCCGTGAGCGGATTCGGTTGCTTTCCTATAGATTCTTTGTATTTCGGACGGATTATTCAGGATAAACTTGTCTAGCTAGATAGTTTATCTGTGTTTGATCACGCGGGTTTTTAAACACAACAATGTATTTAGCGTTTAAGCGAGATGTCACGAGACTTACTCCCCTGATGGAAAAGATTTTGTGTGATCAGAATAACCGATAGGTTTTCTATGATGACTCCCCTGGTAAAAAGTTCACTAACTTTGTTAGAATAAACCTCGTTCATTAAATCGTCCAGTACGATGAGTTGAGGCCCGCCGGCCTTAAAATTGAAATTGTCCGGTACACCTTTGTGTAGTGTTACGTGACTAGAATAATTCGCGAGGGAATAGAATTGTTCTCACTAAAACACCATAGAATTCTATCAAATTTATCCACACTGCACACCTGTTTTAAATTTAACAGAAAATTTTCTACAAAAAGTAGTTTTACCACAATTAGACGGTCCCGCTAATATCAGTGTGAAAGGGTGTACAAACACAGACATCGATGTGCACCCGTCTAGTGTTGGTATAAAACTAAAAAATAAAAATTACGATTTCAAATTTATAGTAGTGGTGGCGACAAACCAATCTTTAAGAAATTTTACGTTCGAAAGAGTACAAATTGAATTTAATTTTTTATATTTATGACCGAAACATTTATCATAATTATGATGGATCTATCCTTCAGGGAGGGACACCCTAAGTCTATCATGTCAATAACAAGTTGACTTTTTCTCACAATTTCCATTAAAAAAATTTTCTTCTCCTCCCCTTTACATAAATATAGTAGACGCGAGAGTGGCCATTTTAAAAATTACCTTAAATTGATCGGCGCTCGTATCACCGTCGTCCCAATGGAGACCGTGGTGATTGTATGTGAGCCAATCACATTGTTTTTTAATATGCCGCGGGTAATTTTGAAAAGGAATATGGCGACTTAAATGTATAGTGATGTACATCACTTCCAGCAATAGATATTATACTACATTCTTTTATTATAAACTTATTGCATTCATCTTTATATCCCTGAAAGTCTACAATTACATTGGTCATGTTGTCGATGTTGAACCAAAACTGTAATGGAAAAAACAAATTAACAGTCACTGTGTGAGGAGACACTGTAAAAAAAACTATTAACAGTCAGTGTACCAGTCACGTACATAAATATCACGGCTCGTCTACGACGATGTCAGACATGATGACATTTTTTCTTTATAGACGGCGGTCCATCAATCTGCGTTACGCCCATATTATAATGTTCCAAACAATATTTATAATCTCTCAATTCGTGCTGCGTAGAGGGAGAGAGTAAGTTCCAAGCGCGATTTATTCTCTAGACGCGTATGTTTTAATAAATTCTATAGGTAAATTATTCAACTCCGCGGCAGACATCAGACACAAATCCTGCTTCTCAGAGTATGCGAGGATGGACGCCGTTGATTTGATCCATGCGAGAACGGCCCATTCCATTCTGGTTTAGGTAGGTGTCGTCATGTACTTAGTGTAGCGCCGCACTTGAGGCGTACTAAATTTGACTATGAAACTGGCCCATAGTCTTCTGTCAAACGTATTTATAGATATTTTTAAACTTAGCTTCAATACTTTTTATTCTTGTGCGATTTTAATAAGTATAGTTTTTAATGATCCGGGTCCTACTATCTGTTTGGACTATTACAATTAACTACGGTAGCAGAGTAGGAATGATGAATGTGGACTGTGAGATCAACTGTAGTAACTCACAGTCTTGGGAATATTGATTTTGTAAAAAAAAAATAATTAGTAAATCTAACCAAGATTTGAACCTGACGTCTCTGTAATTGTTAAATCAAACTAAACGAACTTTAGGCTTTTTAGATATTGTACCACTTAACCAGTAAAGGGTGTGTGAAAGGCTGGAACAAAGAAGTGCTCATTTTAATACATTGATATCTGCTATGAGTTGTGCCGGTTACTCGCTAGCGACCGAAAGTTAAATTCGGCAACACTGGAAACCGAATGACGTATCAAATAACGAAACCAACGGAATTGAAGCGTGCCACTCTACAGTATACGTAAATAAAAGAAAACACTATTATTTTATTGAGTGCACCATGTAGAATGATTTGTTTAGCTATATCATATACTTATATTTCATTTTCTTTTAGCCAAATTAGTAAAATCATAAATTGTGGAAATTATTTAAATATTAACTTGTTTCAAACAAGCAAACATTAGCTAGATAGTATAAGTATATAGATTGCTCATAAGGACACGATGCATTCAAAGCATTTTTTTCCCTTTTGCTTACATACTTGAAAATGGCGCGTTTCTTTCAACAAAATTATTCTCCAATTCACACGCGAAGGGACAGATGAATCCTTTAGTTTTAGTTTTATTCTACTCCAGGGGTGGCCAACATTTATTTTGTCATACCACTATCTACATCTACTATCTGTTGCCATTGTGTATGTAACTATCGCCCAAAACCTCAAACCTCACCTGACTCCTGCCCCCTTTCTACATCGCGGACAGTAAAACTATAGGGCTATTTAGATAGTGAATAGGGGATAAACTAAATTTATTCAAATTTAGCGACAAGTGAGGTTGGCCGAAATAACGCGTTTATTTGTTTTCCAATGTTATAGATTTGATATTTTTTTAATTTACGGTGAGCTAAGGGTGTAACTTAAAATTACTTTGTTGTACCATTAGTGGTTGTTAATCACTCCCCCACGTGGCAGACGATACCTGTCTCGCAGGGTGTTAAGCTGGGGAGAACTGCCTGGCAAATAGGACCCAAAATATCAATCTGTATTAAGAAAGTGTATTGAAACATTTTTATACATTTTTGAGACCACAATAATTATTATATTTTCAATAGTGTTATTGTAACCGATTTTAGGCGTACGCATATTACAGTATATCGAATATTTATTTGATTAAATAAAAATATTGAAATATGTTAAAACTAAAATTTAGATTTAATTACTTAGAATTTTTTTTTATTCATTTTGTAAGTCTAGACTTAAAATACTATAAACAGTTGGAATAAAAAAATATTATATGTCCGGCTTCGTTTATATTAAAATATTGTAAGCTCTAAATTCTTTTTCGGCTTCTTTAAACTTTTTCTTTTTATCTAAATTAATTTTCTAAATTCCTTTTTAGCATTTTCTAATAACATTAAAACATAAAATAAAAATATAATAATTCTAAATTTCGTCTCCTTTTTTATGTTAATTAGTAGCAGGGTCGAGGCGATCTGTGTTCTGTTCATGGGTAATGATCGATTATAAACTTTGAATGGTATTGATATTTTGTCTTTGACTATTTTACCGATCTTGAATGTTGTAACTATTCTGATATTTAGCTTATTTTGGGTAAAACTCAAAATATTGTCGCTGGGAACATTAATCTTATTGAATGTAAATAAAACGATCTATTTTATCAACGACGTCCCAACATTAACGTACAACTATTTATTGTTTTTACCAAATATTGTGGAATTGTATTAAGTAATGTAAATAATTGTATAGAATTTAGGGTAAATTCATATGGCTTGTTTAAGCGTTTTATTGTTTATATTCTGGGTGTTAATGGGAAATACACTTTGGTAATTAACTATTTGAGGATAACTTGGTTAATGATAAGTTTTCTCTAGTAACTTAATGAACTCATGACCAATTTTGAGATAAACCTTTTAACGAGCTGAAGCCATTTCATTCTATTTGGTTTGTCTGTGATAATGACGCTCAAGTTTAAATGATTGATGTTTTCTATCATATAAACGTTGTAATTTTGGTAATAGTACTTGTACATTTTGATAACGTCTCTGATATTTAGTGAATATCATTTTATCATATTTGAATGTTTGTCAAATAAATACCAACTTGACACAATTTTGCTCTAATTAATTAACATTGTTCCACCATACCCTAGGTACATTAAGTTAAGTTATATGTTAGTTCTTTTATGGTAAACTTAATTCAGCAGTAAATATCCTTTTTAACTAACTCTTGAGATAGACCGCCTTATATTTAACTCCGCAACTGGTGGGAGTTGCGAGGTCTGGTTTTCGAATGTTTGGCCTAAAATATTCAAAGCACAGAACTCCAATCACTCGCTCCTATTGTCTCTTTTTGACCCTATTAGATTTTGTTGTTTTTTTGGACCTCCTGCTTTTCCTTAATTTGTTAAGGATGGTTCAAACATGTAAAAATAAACTTTCCCCTTAAATTGAAACAATCTGTTGTCATACCTCTTTATAAAAAAAAGAGGGGGGGGGAAACAAATGTTAGTAGTTATAGACCTATGTCTCTCTTAAATACTTTCTCCAAATTATTTGAGAAAATAATACATGATAATACTTTCCACCACCTAAAGAATAAACTCTCAGATAATCAACATGATACCAAACTAATGATGTATCATTTACTGGTTTATTTCTCACTGAATACATAGTTTGCTTTCTTATATTAATGATCTTGGTGTTTCTCTGGATAACAAACACTACTTCCACTATCATGTTGATCCATATAATTTTCAAATTATTGAAATTTATTTTGAATTTAATACCATTTCCCTCAATGACTCCGCTTGGTTAAGGTTTTTATTGGGTTTTTGACTACCTTTGGGGTTTTGGTAAAATTGATTTTTTCAATTCCCCGGGGAAAGTGAACAATGGCAAAATGCTCCTTTGCATTTTTTGCCCGAAAAAATGTTTTTTTGGTGTTCTGGCCCGGGTTAAAGAAAGGTTCACCCAGTTTAAATTAAAAAATTAAAATTTCAAAATTTTGGTTTTTTTTTAGGAAAAGTGGGGTTCCATTTTCAAGGTATCGTAAAAAAAAAGGGTAAGTTTAAATTTGGGGGCCCGGGATAAATTTGGAAAAACAATAAGTTAGGAATTATGAAAAAACATCCAAAAATTTTTTTAAATAAAAACAAACTTTTTGTTTATTTTATTTTATAATCAAAAAAAAAAAAAAATTTTATAATACAATTCATTTATTCCCCCAAAAATTTTTTTTAAAGCATCCCCCTAAATTGAATTTAAAAAATAACGGGTTTTGTTCTGGGTTATTTCTCTGCTTTTTCTTCTATTTTATTTTTTTAAATTTACTAAAAAAACAACCTGGGTTTTTTAATTTAGGGGAAAAGTCAAAATTTTCATAATAAATAAAACAAAATACAATTATATATATATATATATATTCATTTTCCCCAAAAATTTTTTAAAAACACCCCTAAATTTGAATTTGTAAAAAAACTGTTTTTTCTGGGTATATTTTTTACTCCCTTTATCTTCTATTATTTTTTAAATTTAAAACAAAAAACCCCGGGGGTTTGATAATTTATCAAAATAAAAGCATAATCAGTAAAATCAATTAAAAAAAATACAATAAAATAATAGGTTCTATATTCCCCAAAAATCTTTAAAAAAAATCCTCCTAAAATTAAATATGAAAATAACGGGTTTTGACTGGGTTTAATTTCAACTGCTTTTACTTCTATGAAATTCTTTAATTACTAACAAACAACCATTTTTTGATAATTTTTGCGGAAATTAAAAGCATTCGCAGGGCTAAATCATTAAATAATTCACACTTTATATACACTTTCAAAATTGCATCCTGTAAAATATCAACGACTGATGAACACGGCAAATCTTTTAAACACCCTCCAAAATTTGGAATTTTAAAATAACGGTTTTTTTCAAGGATTTTTCCAAACGCTTTTTTTTCTATGTATTTTTTTAAATTTACTAACAAACAACCGGGGTTTAAATAATTTTTCAGAAATCAAAGCATAATCATAAATAAATTTAAACAAAATACAATATATTTCTATATTACCCAAAATTTTTTAAAACATCCTCCAAATTTGAATTTGTAAAAAATTTGGTTTTTTCCAGGATATTTCTACTGTTTTTTCTTCTATTTTTTTTAATTACTAACAAACAACCGGGTTTAATAATTTATGCAGAAAGTAAAAACAAAATTAAAGTAAATAAATTTAAACAAAATACAATATATATTATATAAAAGGTTCTATTTTACCCAAAATCTTTTAAAACATCCTCCTAAAATTGAATTTGAAAAAATAACGGGGTTTGTTCTGGGATTTTTTCAAAACTGCTTTTTTTTTCTATTATTCTTTTTTACAAAAACAAAAAAACCGGGGGTTTAAAAATTTAAATGCGGAAAATTTCAAAGCAAAAATCTAAATCTATAAAACAAAATACAATTATATATAATAGGTTCTATATTACCCAAAATTTTTTTAAACATCCCCAAAATTTAATTTGTAAAATAACTGTTTTTCAAATTTCACTCTTTTTCTTCTATTATTCTTTAATTACTAACAAACAACCGGGGGTTTAAAATTTTACAAAAGTCAAAGCTAATCAAAAAAAATCAATAAAACAAAATAAAATAATTTATAGGTTCTATTTACCCAAAATCTTTTAAACCCCACCTCCATTTCGTTACTCCAATCTTCTTTAATTCTTTTTTTTGTTTTTTCACCCGACCTACAGTAGAAACCCCAAGAAACTATTCGAAACAGTTCTTCCAAACGTGACATATTATGTGTGAGGGCTTGAAGCAATTTTTCTGCACAATGTGGTATCTCTTGTACATTATTTGAAGATTCGCGGGGTCCTTCCCAAAATAATTAATTTGTAAAATAACTGGATTTTCTATTATTTTCTATGCTTTTTCTTCTCTTATTCTTTAATTACTAACAAAAAACCCGGGTTTTAATTTTCGGAAATCAAACATTCGCAGTTTGCTAAACAGTTTTAAAAATTCACACTTTATAACACTTCAAATTACGCCGCAGAACATCACACTGATGACACCCATGTTAAGATTAACATCTATCAATAATTTTGCCGGTTTTATAGAAAAACCTTTCAATGTTTTTCCTGAATAGACCTTCACAAGCATGGGTTGTTTTTGATTTCAAATTTAAATTGGCCTTTCACATTGACATGAAAAACAAATTAAAAAATATACTGATCACCGGGGCCTTTTTTTAAACTCGTCTCGTGGGAATATTTTTTTTGGCCTAAATTCTAATTTAAATTAAACGTATCGTCCTTGGCTCATTCTCTTTTACACCTTTAGTGATTTAATACATAATTAGAAAATAGGGGAAGACATGCCCTTTGAACAAACAGTAAAAAAAATTATTTAAACTTAAAATTTTTTAAAAAATTTGAAATCATTAAAACTTTTTTAAACACCACCACTTTTAACTTCGATCTAGCGCGCTTCTAACAAACCTACAAGCTGGGCTGATCTATACAGATTAAAATAAAGGTAATTTATAACATTTATTTTTTTAAAAAGTTTTCGTCTTCTTATTTTTTCTATAATATATTTGTTTAAATTTTTTCAAGATATGGACAATTTTAATACATGATTTTTAAAACCACCAAACCAACACTTCAATATAATTTCTCTAAAATTTAAAGGAGAAACAATACTAGATTTATAACTTTTTTAAAGAATAATACAAATTTGGGAGATCTATTTACTAAATCTTATTTACAAACAAACGAGGGGTTTTTTCTACCTAAAAGTTTTTTTTAAAAAATTTGTAAAAAAACATATTGCCTTGAAATATCAAAGCTTATTAATTTATAAGGGAAAAGGGGGTTGACATTCTATCAAAACTTAATTGAAAAAAAAATCAGTCAATAGTTTTAAATTTGGAAAAACCGGTTAAAAATTAAAAAATTATTTAAATTTTCTGGGAATAATGGGAAAAAAATTTAAAAAAAGTAACTACTAAACACTTTTAAAAATTTTACTATGTAACAAAATAATATTGTAGTGAAACGTATATTTTTTATTATAATTAAAATTTAAAAAAACTTGTATTTTTTTTTCTTTCATAAATTGTAGACAATTCCCCCCCCCCCTCCAAATCGTTGTAGCCCATCCGATCCAAACCCTATTTTGACTTCTTCACGGGATGACGATTTTTTTATTTTTTTTTTGGATATCATAATAAATTGTGAAAAAAATGTATTTTTTTATAATAATTTAAAATTGGAAAAACTTTTTCCCCTTATTTTTTTTTATTTTCTAAAATATTTTTTCTCATTTAAAAATATATTTTATAAAACCATACAACATTAAAATACGGGGTTTTTCTTTATAAAAAAAATACCCAAAAAAAAACAGACGATGGTTTATGCCTCATAAAAAAAATTAATTAAATTTAATTTAAAAATTTCTGTGACGAAAATGCTAAAAAAAAGGGTTTTTCTCCTTTTAATTTTTTCCCAAAATTAAAAAAAACATGGCAAGTATGAGGGTTAATAAAAATTTAAAAAAATTTTGAAAATGTCATAATCCTTACTTCAATTCAAAAAATACATTTTCCAAAAAAAAAACGGGCAAAAAGTAGGGTTTATGCTCAAAACTCAAAAAATAATTCATTAAATTTGAAACGTCTTAATCCTTAACTCAATTGAAACGTCACTACATCCCAAAATTTTTTAAATTTAGACCACCCCTAAATAGGGCCCTTTAAATTACAGTTATGGCTCAACGGGGGCTAACCTGACAAACGCATTAAAAAACGTCCTCAACACGACAAAAACGTCTTGAAAACTCTTTAAAACGTAATTACCAAAAGCCCTCATACTCAAATTTTTAAATAATTATGGGGGGGAACATACCCGCAATTTTCTCCCCGCACAAGATTTCTCCCTCATGTTAAAAGGGCAAAAAAAATTTTCCCCCCAGGTTTTAAAAACAAAGCCAATCTATACTGACAAAGGGGCCCCAAACCTTTTAACTTTTAGTCTAACTTTTACATAAGGATGGAATATAGTCATAAAAGTAACCCCCACCAAATTTTCTTTTTCTTTTAGGGACGTTTCTTTATTCTTTAAAATTTTTTCTCATTTTACACACAGGATAGTTTACACCATTCCAACCCACTGTTTCTAAAAATTCTGAAAAAAATAAACAAACCCCATACCCCCTTTTCTTAGCCCAAAACTCCGATTACTTATAAAGGGGCATTCAATCAAGAAAAAATTTTCCCGGGAATTATATTTTTCAACTCGGGCTTTGCTAGTATTACAATCTATTTTACAATGAGGCTCGATAAAATTGCCTACCCCCTCTATCCACCTTAAAATTTCTTTTCCCTACATTATATACATATTATTCATTTATTTGAGGTTTTTAAACCCTGCACTTTCTAAACCGACTGATTATATCACCCGAAAGAAATTTTCTTAATAAGGGGAAAAGAGCTTACCAATTTTCCAAAGATATTTCAAAAACCCTTTCCGGGATTATTTTATAGGGCACCACGAAAATGGGGCCGGGACTTATATTTTGCCCCCCGGGAAGGACCTGTTTTTGGGGGATTTGTGTCTCTCGAGATTAACCTTTCGACCCGGTTTGGGGTTTAAACCCAACGAGAATCGGGTACTAAGTACATTTTACCCAAACCACTGAATTCAATGATAGATTCAAAATAAGTAAATTTGGGTGTACTTAGATAAAATTTTTTTTAAATTTTTAACACAAAATCTATCTATCGTCATCTTTTAAATTTAACAAATATACAAAGGGAAAAATCTAAATAATAAAATTTTTTTTAAAATATTTCAAACTATTTTTTTCCCCTTTCAAACCTTTTTTTTTAATATTATCTAAAAGTTTTAAACCAAATTTATACAATTTATAAATATTACAATATTTCAATTTTTACGTCAAATATTCTCAAAATATTAATTGTTTGTTTAACTTTAATCCCTTCTGAAAAAAAATTTTTTAAAATGAAATATTATTACTATAACATATTAAATTTTTATAATATATATATTTAAAATTAAATATAAAAATTAAATCATTTTTAAAAACACGGTTTTTCCAGGGGGGCAAATTCTTTTAAATTAAATCAAAATCTTTTGCATATTTTAAAATTTAAGAATAAATTACCCTTACCCCCTAGAAAAAGTTTGGGACGAATCTGATTTTTTTACTTTTTCAGGATTCTGTTATTTTCATCTGATAAAAACTTTTTATTATAAGGTAAAAATTACCTCAAAAACCCATACATCAATAATTGTGATTCATTTAATTTAATTTCCTTTTTTAGGCTTACTTTTTATTTAATTTTTGGAATATTTTTATTATTTTTAAAAGGGCGATCTTTTTAAAATACCATTTCTATTTTTTTTTAAAAATTTTCCCACTAAATATTTCCTCAAAAGAAGAACCCAAGTTCTTTTAGGGCCGGGGGCTAAGGAGTTTTTCCTGAAGGATAAAAAGGTACATTAATATTTTTACTCCATATAATTACAAGTAAGTCATCCCTAAAGGGGGCCCACACACATAGTTTTACTTTCTAAACAAATATTTTCAAACCGAGTATTTAAACTTATTTAAATTTATATAAAAATTTTATTGAATTAGGCATTAAATATAAACTTATTAACATATTTTTTAAAAGTTTTTGGGTTTTGCACTGCATCAAAACTAAATATATGACACCCACATATTTTAAAATATATGGGATGGGTAATAAATTTTAGTTTTTAATAAATGCACAAGCATTTGCGTAGAGGTTTCGCAGAACCACAATTTAGTAGTCAAAAAAACCCCTTCCAAACCCTATTCTTTTGGGCTACCCCCCCCAAACCCCAAACCAGACCCCAAAAAATTTACTTACTAATTTACCATTATTCATTTATAAATTAAAAATTTCCAATACAATGGGGTTTAAAACCCTTCATTTTGATACTAAAACTAATAAAAACCAAATTTTAAAAAAAAATATATCATCAATTTTGGGTTTTTTAGTTTCTAATAATCTATATTTACTCAGCATCCAAATACTTTTAATTTTTGGGTAAATACATAATTTTATACTTCAGGAAATCAAATTTTTTAGAAAGTTCCAACACTGAGTAATAATGTAAGGGGAAGCCCAACAATAATGGGCACAGAGTGCTTACCTTTTGCAATATGTCTTTTCGTTTATGATAAGGGTCCCCCCCCCTTTATTTTTACTACCCTCTATATTATTCTTTTTTCAACATTTTTTGTATGGTTTTTTTAAGATATGTTTTGCAGTGGGGGGTGATATTTCCCTTTTAAAATCGTAATCACGTCCGTGGGATTTTTCAAAACCCCACGTTACCCCATGCAAATAAAAATATAATTTCTCAAGCATTCCCAAACCAAAAAATATAGGGAAATTAAAAACAGGACCGGCTCTATCTTTAAATATGAACTACTCTGGAACAAAAAAAAAATTGGGGGAAAAAAAAAAGTTTTAAAATTAAATTATTTTGGAAAAGCACAATAACACTTTTATATATTTTAACTGAATTATATTTTTGGGGGGTATACAACGGGGGCCGAAAAAAGAATAAGTGAACTGAAACAGTTGGGGATTTCTTAAAAAAAACTAAATACAAATAAAATGGAAATACCACGGTCAGTTTTACCCATTTAAGGGTTATAGCCCACCTTCCCCGCTTACCATGACCTCTGTCGGGGATTTCATATACACTCCATACCTTCTTTATAGTTTTAATTTAATCAGTTGATCGTTTATCACGTTATACCGTTAGTTTTGGTTACATTCGTCATAATGCACACCACTGGTTAAAACAAGCTGACATTATCTGCAAGTGTTTAAACTTTTTGTCAAAAACAGACCTGACGAGTTAATTTTGCGCACATTAGTTTACCTTTCTCTCATACACGTGTGATCGTTCACTTCTGGTTTAATCTTCTATAAGGATATAACCTCTTATCATAAGGGATTAGCCATGGTAGGAGAGAAACTGTCATGCAGACGTTCAATTATAACGCAATATTTAATTCTAAAATACGCTATTTCCAAATATATTTCATCCCAAAATATATATTTGAACGAGTCCTAAACGGCGCTTTTTCCTTAACAACCATATGGCTTGAGTTTCATTAATATAAAATAAATATTTTTGAAATACATGTTGAAAGTTGTAATAAGGAAGTAGTTTAAACTATGATTATAGAATTCAATATGAAATATTAATCGCGATAAAGATATTGAGAAATTTTTTTAATGAGATATAAACAGTATAAAATGGTAATTATGATATTTCATTCTTCATACTGGTTAATTTTCATAGTTAATTTACATCTTTTTTTTCCACTTTGTTTTTTCTTGTTGGCCAACGCCCAGTTACTTGGACCATAACCTATGGCATTTTTCTTTGATTTAGCCCTGATGATGGCACCATAGAGTGCCGAAACATGTAACAATTAAAAATAAGGCCGTCTCTACGATGCCTCCTGAAAAAGGAGTATGGAAATTCAGATAAGGATTAGAATTCAATAACTTTCATTTATTCAACATTTTGTTAACCATACATTTCAATTAATTTTCTAATTAATCCTTTAATTATATGACAATCAATTATTGTTCTCCTAGTCATTGATACCCTGTCTATATGGTTTAGTTATGTTAAATTAATTTTATTTTATTATATTTTTACTTGTTAATGTAGTGTGACCTGACTCACAGTTCTAATGTGTTGTTTTAATTATATCTTATATCCAATCATATATGTAAAATCAATAATGATCCACTTTAACTAATCTACACAGATATATTTAATAAAAGGTTTTATATCTCACTAAAATTTTTTCTCAATATCTTTATCGCAATTAATATTTCATATTGAATTCTATAATAATAGGATAAAATAAATAGTACAGTGTAACGAACAAACTTTCTATCTCTTTTATCTTAAGATAGATACATTTATTAAGAACTCGTAAGATTTGTGAAAATAATAATATACACTGTTTCAGTAACACTCCATCAAATTGAGGTGCTAACAAAATGATAAACCACACATGTATAGTATAAGCTCTAAGGTATCGGAATCACAATATACTTGATTTATGTTGATGGGAAGGGTAAGGTTTGAACCTTCTTGGGTCCAATGGAGGTGGTTTACCACTACCTGTGATATTCTCGTATATCTTTGAAAATACCTGTCCCTTTCGACTTGTTTTGATATAGCTATAATTTTTATAGCTGTCTTATTGAGCCACCTCAGTTTATATGTTTAGCTATTTTTTTCTGAATCGTAGTTGAAATAATTTGTTATTTTCCACTCTCATTTTCCCCTATTTTCTTTCGCATAGCTGTATATTTCTCAAAGCTAGCAACCCTCTCATGGACACACTGCTAACAGGATTGGCAGTTATTACACTAATTTTAGTGTGATTTCAAACTTCAATAAATACAGATCGCAATTTAGTGACAGGTTTTTTCTCACTCGGGCTCAATATTTTACTAACTGCATTTGTTAGGTACTGTGTGCTCTTGTTAATTATATATTATTTAGTGTTAACCAATTTTTGAGTATGTCTTCATAACAATGTGAATAAACTTCTTAATAATTATTGAAGCTCCTCTCCTCATCCGTATGTTTAGTTGTAGATACAATAAAGTGAGTATAATAACAATCAGTAATATTGACACTATTATTTTTAATATGTATCATGGATCAGTGGCTAAAATAGGTAATTTAAGTAGACAATCAAGTATTATTCTAGAAATTATCAGTGTAACTGACGTTGTAAGTGAATCTCAACGTTTTACGTTTCCATTTAGAAATAACAGCTCTAGAACTGTTGAAATAGTAAAAAACTGAGATAATTGTGTCTGGTCAACCGTTTCTATATATAGAGAAAGCAGTTGCAATACAAAGAATAGACAAGATCACTAGGGATCTTTATTTGGCTCAGAACCAATAAGTAAAACTCAGTACCCCAAATTTAGCAGTGTTAAGAAAATTAAAGTTCGCAACCATTAGAGTTAAAGGAAATTAGGGTTTGCTTGACGAAAGCATAACAAATAACATGAAATTGTTAAAGGCCCGAAGGCCGTTTTATAAACAGAGATAATGATCAAAGGCTAACAATATGTTTATTGCTGAAAATGCAAAATAGCAATAATACAAACAATATTTATTGCGAAATGAACGAATGTACATAAGTAAAAAAAAGGATAATATCATGAGGTTACAGCGTACTAAGTGTAATTGCCAAGATTAAAGAACATGCTTACTAATTTAACAGAACCAATTCAAATGCAAAAGAGTTAATGTTCGTTAACAATAATCAAAACGAATTGAAAGAGTGTAACTACCTTATCGCCTAATCAACATATCTAAAGCCATTCAAAGGTACCCATATATATATGAAACTACACTCGTTAAAAAGTCTGTACATGTCATATTTCCTAACTCATACATATTATTTATTTAATTTCTGCTCATAACCATACCTCAGACTATAATGTATACAAATAATGACACTATTCTATCTAACATCCGAGAGGCGGGGGTAGCCTACAGACTAAGAGGCATAAGGCCTCACTGACCAAAAACTAAACAAACCTAATTTCAGATAAATAAATTTAGTATAATACTAATAAATAAATAAGTGAAGAAATTTAAAAATAAATTCCCTACATAATTTGGCAAGAGTTGGAGTCGTTCCTCAATGTTACGTAATAATAATAAAAATTTATTATTATTATGATTATTATTATTATAAAAACCTATCCAACATAATGTAAACTTACATGTTGTAAGTTCCTATATGCTAATAGAATCAAAGAGGGATAGCTCCATGGTGAGTACAAGCTTATACTCAATCTTTCCAGCGGGGAAAATATGGGAGGGAGGTATTTAAAGTCCAATGATGTCATCTTCAGCAAGTAAGTCCGTTGGTATCTCCCTCGACGCCTGCACACAACGTCGAAACAGAAACAGTTTGGGGGCTAGGGAAACAAAACGTGATCGCATAGAGCACCTCTTCCTCAAGATCTAGCGCCTGCGCGTTGCTCGCCACTCGAGGAAAGTGGGCCGGATTACGTAGCACTTCGTGACTTCATTCTTGTCTAATGTGAACGGTGATCAGTCATGTGTGTTGTGCTATGCTCGGGTCCGTTTGTCTGGGATCTTAATTAGAAGTAATAATCAAGCCGTGGATGGAAAGATACTTGTATAATTTATTTATAGAATATACAACACACAAGAGGTTTCCTTCGACTCGTGAGCGTGCGCATTGTTCAACGACTCCCAATCTAGACTAGCCATTCGTAGAGAGAGGTGTTGACTCTTTCAAGTCAGGCAGTTAATCATGACCTCTCACGTCGTGTCAGCCCACTCTGAGCCGACCCCGACTCAAGCGCTCCAGTTTGCAGAGCCCGCCCACCCAATGCGCATGCCACAGTGTCGAAGTGTGCGGATGATCAAAAACACGGCGCTGGTCTCCCGGTAAAACGGAATAAGTGTGTGTACTTTTGTAGGTGGCGGAGGTTAGGTGGAAATTTTTTTTGTAGCCATGGCACACTGAGTTTTTACGTATACAGGTGATAAAATTGTCCCTGGTGCACTTTGCATCTTGTGAAACAAAGTGTTATCAAACACTTCTATGCTACCTGCCAAATTTCGTAGATATTGTGATACTAATCACCCTGAAAATAATGAAAATGTGTTAGTTTTTTCAAGCGTAAACTTGGGGCATTAACAAACTCTCAGAGCTATATGGTTAAAAGTTCAATAACTGATAGTGAAAGTGCTACGTTTGCTCCTATAGAGTGAGTTACCGTATTGTGCTTACATACAATCGCTGACACCATAATTAAGTTTTGTGCAATTGAAATGTTAGCTTGTGTTAATTAATGAGCAATGAAAAATAAACTTGAAAAAAACCACTTATCTAATAATATTTTTAAACGTCGCATTCAATATGTCTCACAAATAAAGAAATAGAATATGTGTCGTGACTTAAAAGTAGTTTTCTTTTTCTTTGCAGCTTGAAGAATCAATAGACGTGTCAGGGCTAGAAATATTGCTTGTATATTGTGTATTACTTGTTTCAGAACATAATCGAGAAGGACCTGTTGCTCTGTGAATCTCTTGAAAGTCGTGTGACTGGAGAAGAAATCTTTCAAGTAATTAATAGTTACACGATAGAACACGATGTAAGTTGGGAAAATTGTGTTGATGTGTGCAATGATGGAGCCAGAGCGATGACAAGGTAAAACGGCAGGAATCATGGCAGGTATCAAGAGTTGGCGCTATCTTGTTTGAATAGTATCTGTGTGCTCCATTAACACGTACTTGTCACCAAAACTATAGAAAGAGACCTAAAAAACTGTGTTTTATGATGTTGTAAAGATAGTAAACCACATTAAATTAAGGCCACTTAATGCCAGAATGTTTAAATTACTTTGTGAAGGAATAGTAAACGTACACACAACGCCGCTACTTCACACAGAAATAAAATGGCTGTCTAGGGGAAAGGTTCTTCTTAGAGCTTTTTAACTTCACTTTGAATTTTTTTTTATTGAACGCCCATTTGAGCTTTCTCTGTTTGGTGAATGCCTCTTGGCTTCAGAAACTGGCCTATTAGCGGGCATTTTTACAAGAATTAATGAACTAGGTATGTCAAGTAAAGGAAGAGTATGTTGATATTTACAACAAGGAACAGATAGCATATTTTGATCGTAAGCTTAAAATTTTGAAGAGTTTTTTTGAAAAATGAAAGTATGAATCCTTTAAAATTTTGAAATGATTTTTTGAAAATAACAAAATCTATACAGAAGAAACTTTTCTAGTCATCGCCAAAATTTTAAATGGTTTGAAACAAGCATTCAAGTAAACTTTCCATTCTTTTGCAGATGACGATGATTGTGTAAAAAGCCATATTTCTAAGAGAACCCGGATGCCATATCTACGAAAAATTACAAGGTTTGATAGGGTCAAACTTTAAAGGATCACTGGAATAAGCTGTAATTGACAAAGAGGACGAAAATTTAGACAAATTCAATTTGTGCCAAAGATGTACACAATTTTAAAGGTTTAAATTTGTATTGCCTACTAGACATTCATGTGGAATTTAATCGATTGCACCCGTTCCTAAAGGCCCCCAAAAAGTGTGGTGATCCTGGGGGGTTGAAAGCCATTGTTACCCTCAACATATTCAAAACCCCCACTTGTTCCTTAAACTTACATCGAAATTTATAACAGCTCGAAGAGAATTATTAAACCCTACATAATTTAAACCATCATCAAGGTAGATTTTGTTATTTATTCCGCGTCTAGAAGAAAGTCTATAAAGGACAGCTATTAAGGCTTCTGTTGTCATTTGCTTACAATTCAATATGGATAGCCTTTGTTGTAAAACACATGAATATCACTCTTTAGCATTTTCCCTTGAACTTGATACGCTGCCCCACCTTGACAATTCAGAATGGACCCAGTGTAATCCAAACCACAATTCAAAAATGGCTTTGCTGAACGTATACGACATTCTGGTAACTGTCCCATTAGTTGTTGAGCTGCCCTTGCCTTTAGCCTAAAGCATTTAATAATACTTATGAACTATTTGGCGAAACAACACACTTGCCATTCACTATCAAACTCGCTGTCTGTGAGGCTGCAAATAACAACTGGCGTCCAGCATGAAGTAGTTTTAGATGCTCATTTTGGATGATTAATATTGTGAGGTTAAGATTGCTGTCAAGATGATAGGGTGTTTCTGGTCGTACCCAACCTCAGCATCTGAAATCGACCTCCCACTCGTAGAATATTGTCATCGTCAAGGAAAGGATAAGATTGCGAAGAACGTTCTTCCCTCCAATTTCCTTAAGATCTGGAGAATCTTGAACCTCGTGTTGATATGATGTAGCTATAGTTGCCTGATGAATGATACAAAGTTGCTCGAAGCTCCTTCACGGTTATCAAACCTTGGTGTCTAATTTTCTGTTTTCTTGCATTGGTTGTGAAGTTATAACAATAACGTATTACTCGCTGAAATTTAGTTAGTGATGAGAATCTCATGACAATTTCCTCAAGATTTTTGTCATTTCTATATACAATGCTTGGTTCTTATGTTTGGTTGTCTCCTCCTCGGGTGTAATATACTTTCAATCTGGCCGTACCACCATTTTTTGTGTTTGCAAAGGTCTTCTGGAGGTGCTCCTCTGGAAGGGATATCAGCAGGATTTCATTGTGATGGAACAGGTTTACAATCACAATCTGATGTCATATGTTGAATTTCTGAGACCCTGTTTGCTGCGAAGGTCTCCCATCATGTAAGTGTTTCTCCCAGCCATGCTAACACAACTGTAAAATCCGTCCAGGGATGTATGCTGTTAACTAGTAGACTTAATGACGATTTTGGTTTTATTTACAAGTATCGCTAAGTGTAAAGCACCACATAATTCCAAACAAGACAGTAATATCTGCTGCAGAGATGCCACCCGTGACCTAGAGTCCTTACTCCCTCAAAATAGTTGAACTTAAATGGAATTTGTGTTTCCTTCTTCTGATCTGGGATTACGTTAGTTAGAGAGGTATGGTTTGCACACCATATGTGGAGTTGAAATCCACCTCTTTACAGTGTTTGAATTATATCTTTCTGTAACTGCTTTGCCCTCTGAAGATTAGCATGTCCTGTTTGAAGGTCATCCATAAACATATCCTTTCTGATAGCTTCTGACGCTTTAGGATAATTAACTTATGCTGCATTAACTAGCTGTATGAGGCATCTGGTTGCAAGAAAGGAAACAGATGAAGTACCATATGTTACAGTTGTTAACTAATAGTGTTTTAATGGTGAATCTGGGTTTGAGCGCTATAATATGCGTTGTAAATTATAATATCTTGGTCTATGCGAATCTGTCTGTTCACTTAGGGATATAAGCAGTAATTTCATATGTATCTGTTCTGAAACGCAATACTATAGACTGTAGATCCTGTTGTATGGTAGAACCAACCATGAGAATATTATATAATGACACTCCAATTGATGATTTAGCAGAAATATCAAAGACAACCCATGTCTTTGTGGTCGTGCTACTTTCTTTGTGGATAACATGATGAGGTAAATTGAATGCTGGTTTCATAGAAGCATTACACTCTGTCCTTGGGTTGGAATGAGGTGCAGGCAACAGTGTCATCTGACCTAAACCCTGGTACTCCTCCATAAAACTTACATAATTTTCTTGAAGAACTTCGTTTTTGCAGAATTTCCTTTCCAGATGTTGAAATCTTCTCTTGACAACCGATGATGAATCACCTAATGAGGCATGGTCTGTACTTCGAGGCTAACGCACAATTAAAAGTCCTTTTTCATCCGTAAATGAAATTTCATTGATTCTTGCAATTGGCAATAGATTGCGCTGACATCTCAATTTTAACTGCCGAGCAAATGACTCTGTGATAAAGTTAGACTGTGAACCACAATTCCACAAGTACTCTGAGGGGTGAGTGCGGCAAACTTATCCTTGACCTTGATGATTGCTGTAGACAATAACACTTGAGTTGGGTTTCACTGTTTGAGATTCAATAAGGCCTTGAGTAGGATTTAAAACAAGCATTTTCTGATTGTTTTCCTCACCTGATCTTTTTAGTATTGGCTGCCAAGGTGTCCACTATTATGACTTGGCCTAACTTCATTCTTAAGCACACCTACTGGAAAAACGCCGTTCATTGTGAATCAATGTATGGTGAGATGCTCCACAATTCTTACATTTGTGTGTGATAGGAAACTAATTTATACTGTGAACATTTGTAAGCAGTTGAAACATAACCCCTTTGTTCAAAATATTGCTTCTTATCATACAAACTGGCATAAAAGAAATCATTAAATTTATACATACTGTGGTGTTATTACCACAGTAATGGCACTGCCTTTGTAAAGTGCTAACTGGTAAGTGGTGTGGCGAGGCAGCCTCGTCACCTGAAATTAATTTTATGTTTGCCTAAATTAATATGTTCATTATAAAAAGGCCTAATATTTTCTAATGCCTGCCCTCAACTTTCCAAAAATTCAATGAAAATATCTATATGGGGAATGACTCATCAGAAATTGTTTAACTGCCATTCTAGCCTTGTCATAACATTGATTATCTGTGAAAAAGAAAATGGAAAAGAATTAGGTCATTCATAGTTATGTCAATATGGAGTGCCCTAACTGCGTTTAAGTTATTGCAGTGTTAATGAATTATAGTAATTCTACAGCCGATTCCTTCTTGATAGTTGAATGTCTAGCAATTGCCTTATATGATTAGATGCGATAACACGCTTGGTTTGGTATTTATCCTCAAGCAACTTCCATCCACTCAATAATTATCTGCCGTACGAGGTAGTTTTTTACTAACTCTGCGGCCTGACCTGAAATGATGACACAAGAATTGAAACTTCTTGAGTGTAGGCACTTGTCCGTTCTTATGTAACCGTGACCTTGAAACTTTCCACAAAGGTTGTCCATTTCTCATATTTGCCATCAAAAGTAGCTAGTTTTTAGCAGGTAAACATATGCTTAAATTATTACAGGATGGTGAACTTGAATTTACTGATTCGGCTGCCCCATTAATTGTTAAACCTATACTACTATAGTTTGTTATATTAAATCCTGCATAGTTGCACAAACTTGTAGTATTTATCCTCAAATTCCTGCCTACATCCTTCATTTTCAGTAGTTGACTCTAGATCAATTTGTACAATTTGTATTTGAACTACCTGAAGTTTGTCCAAGATTCCACTTAATTTCTTATAACGCACATTTACTTCATTTATGATTGTGTTTATTTTCATTAAATTGATCTATAAGTGTTTTTGTACGTGTTAGGCTTCCACTTAAAACACCACGATTTCTGGTTAGTGATTTAAGTTGTTCTTGCACCATAATTATTTAAAGCAGTCATGAGATGCCCGAGAATAAGACATGTCAAAAACATACCCTATGCAAAAAACCTTTTTTTTTAACCTTCTAAGTTAACTTGCTATAGTTGTGAGCATGACACATGCTCGTTTATGAAACTCACTATTTAAGTTGACATGCTATAGATGGCTAATCGCGTGACGCTACAAAGTTGTTGCGCACGTGCGCTCTCTCAGTCTACAAGCTACGATGGTTTATTGTAATGTTTATATCCACGAAGTTGAAACGGTCATAGAGGTCATTTCGTACAACCCGAACGTTTAGTTAAGACGCTGGCTAAAAATATAAATAAAATTAATAAATAAAATAAAATTATAAAAAAAAATAATAATAACCCTTAACCCCCCCAAAACCCTTTTTAAATCCTGAATCGTAAAAAAGAATAACAAAATAAACTTAGAACCCCAGCTTATTGTTTACCTTTAATATTACAGGAATTTATGTCCCCCCCAAACAATAACGTCACTATAACTAGCACGCGTTTTCTTAACGATCGGTCCGTGTGGACTAATATTCAGATTGAAGACTGAGGCATCCATATTTACAGCAACCGGGAGGGGAGACCACTAAATTAAACAACCAGGAATTATTATTTTATTAAATCACAGCACAAAAGAGGACTCTTCGGTCACTTCATTTTAGATAAAAAAAAACAAAGACTACAACCCATCCAACAAAAGAAAAACATAAAACAAAATAACACAGGAATACAAAGACAACACAATACACAAAAATGGGTTTACCTGCATTTAAATCTCACTTCAATTCATGACTTAAAAATATGTCCTGTTCTCATATTTAATGAAGTTTGCCTTTAGAGAAATGTAGCTTTATTTGCTTGGAGCTATGAATTTGGGAGAGATTCGAACCAAGGGCTACGATTCTGCAGTAGATAAGGGGATTAAACTCAAGGCACGATAAAACCCCAAAACACAAAAGTTTTAGACTTGGTCGAAAAATATAACACACCTTAATTGGGTACTAGGCCTTCTTCCTTAAACAATAGACACACGAGTAGTTTACTTGTACCATCATTTCGTGGAAATGGAGATTGAAAACCTGTTCTTGAAGATCATTCCACGAGACATATGGAAATTTTAAATTAATTAACGTCATTTTCGTGAGACATTGATTGAAAATTAAAACCTTCACAGGGATCGAAATTTAAACTACATTTCGCTTAAAGGTGATTAATTACTACTCAAAAAAGATGTAATTTTGTTATCGAAAAGACCCTTTAATGGGTATGTCTCCCAATAATTCTTTTTTTTCCATCCACTGCCAAATTTCAAACTTTGTGAGGGGAAATTTCATAACTCATATGCAGGGCCGACCCCTAATTATACGTTTGGCTTGACTGACAAGATTGTAATCTCAAGTCTCTTCGCCCAAACAAATCAAATGAGAGGGGATATAAGTTTGGGATGATTATAAAATTTTTAAGTCCAATAAAAAAGATGTATTATATTGATTCGTGTGTTTTCTTTTAAGCTTGGGAGGAAAGGGGGGTATTTAAAACTCGTGTCCAGAAAACCTAAAACATTATAGCTTTAGACCACACTTCATTGAGGTATTTGAACTATTAATACTCAAAATTAAAAAACAATGACTAATCCTATCTATTATATATTATATATATATATATTATATATAAAATTTTTTAAAAAAACATTCATCAAACTTTCAGGCTATTCCTTGGTAAAATAAATAATTCACATCAAACCTGGGGCCACAAATATAAGGGGTGTAACCCCCCAAAAACATAGATAAAAACAATTTTAAAATTTTATAAAACCGTTTAAAGGGTTTTACAACAATTTTTGTATACTACTTATTAAACCTTATAATTAATAAACAAAATGTGTTTTACCTTACCCCCCCCCTCATTAAAAAATTTAACCTTTTTTCGCAATAAAATATACAATAATTTTATAACTTTTGACTTTTTTATATATATATATTTTTTTTTAACTATAAATTTTAAACAACTGGTTTTTCCACCTTTTTAAAATATTCCTTTTTGAACAACTTTTGTTAAAACCCATAAAAAAAAATAATAATTACTTTCTCACAAGTTCTTTATAGGTACCGGGCACACGCCCCCCTCTCCCCTCCCAAAAACTTTTCAAAGGGTTTTCTTAAAGAAACATTAAATTTGTTTTTTCCATAATTAAAACCCGTTTTTAAGAAGTTTTTTTAACTAAAAAAAAAATTTTGTTATTTTGTTTAACTTCTTTACTAATTAAAATTTTTTTCCCCCAATTTAAAATAAAGTTTTCTTCTATTCCCCAAGATAAATTTTTAAACTACGGTATTTTTTTTTGGGGGAATGAAAACACATCTTCCAAAATTTTATTCACATCTTTAAAAAATTAAAACCATTTTTAAAAAATAATAAGGGTAGTAAGGGTTAATCTCGAGGGGTGTATCTTCATTTTTAAAATAGAGAGGAAACGCAGGCAAAAAAATTTCTTTATTCCCTTAAAACCCAAAAAAACAACGATTATTTTTACATTCCCTTTGGGTAAATCCACATGAAAAAACTTATTTTTAATTAAAAAATTAAGAATTTTAAAAAATAATAAATCATTATATAAACCACCCAAACTTTAAAAAAAAAACCAATGGGGGTTTTTTATTTTAGGGTTTCTTTTTTTCTATATTATTTTATTTAACGATTTATTCAACAAAGGATTCAAACCCTTCAACTTACCCTCACAACTTCCCTTTCCCATTTTGGGGTTACTTCTTTAAACATTTTAACACTTTTTGATAACTATTCCTCTATAAATAAATTTTTAAAAATCATTTTAACCATAATACCGTAAGAAAATGAAATGGGGGGGGGGAAATTTTTAGGGGGGTTTTCCCATGTTGCCCCAAATAGTTTGTTTTTTACATCATTTTACTCCTAATCCCTTTTGGGGAGATTCCCCAGTATCTTAAAAAAATTTAATAAAATTATCTTTTCCTTTTCAAAATTTATATAATTTTTTTTACAAGGGGGATGGTTTTCTTTTTTTAAACTATCCCATAGTCTAACCCATGGAAAAAAAAATTTGAATTTCTAATAATCTAACCTATCTTTTCCATTCATTTTTTGGTCCCCTTTCCCTCCCCAAAACTTTTAAAATTTAAATCAATCCTCATAAAAAAATTTTTGTTCATTTTATAATTCATAAATATTATTTAAAACTAATACGGGTTTCGGGACTAAACTTTTTTTCCCCCTTTTTTTTTTACAAACATGTATTAATATTTTTTTTCTAGTTTCCCCTACTGCCATTTTATTTCTTTAGAAAAAATTTAATCCATCAAACTACAATATTTAAACATATAAAAAGGGCCCAACAAAATTTAAAGCAATTTCCCTCTTTTTAAAACCCAATTTTATAAGGGGGGGGAAGCCCCATAACAAAAACACCCCTTTAAAATTCATTTTTTTCCCCCCCACCCCTTTAAAAAAACCAAAACCTTTTAACAAAAAATTCAAAATTTTTAAAAAAATTTTTCCAAACCCCCCGATTTTATACTAAATATCTTGGGGGCTTTTAACTTATACACGGGGTACTGGGCCAACTTTACACCCCAATACCCCGGTGGCTAGTTTGTTTTCATTTCCAAAAACACTTTAAAATAAAATTGAGCTATCTTCATTTAAATTAATATTTTTTAAAATTTTTAATAAAAGGGTTTCCATGATAATAATTCTTTTAAACCAAAATTTTTTTTAAAGATTCTTTACTTTTTAAATTGAAAACCCGGGGGGTTTCGTTTGTAATTTCTTATTTTTTTTCTTTATAAAAAATATCCTAACCAAACTAAAATATTTTTTTTTTATTTCTATATTACTAAACCCCATCCCAATTGAAGGGGTTTCGGGTTTCCCCGTTACTTCTTTTAAATTAAAACCTTTAAATTTATTTAAATTGCCCCTTCACATAATTAAATGGGCCCCTTTTTGATTTAATTAAATTTGGGTATTTATACCCCTGATCACCCAATTAAAAATTATAATTAAAAACACTTATTTTTTACATTTTTTTATTTCTAATCTCTTTTAAAATTTAATAAAAAAATCTTTCTTTAAATATATACGCCCTATTTAGATCGGAAAAATTTTTACCCAATCCCAAGTTTTTATTCGGGGGGTATTCGGGACACCAACGGGGCCCCCTTACATTGCACCATTCTTCGAATATATCCATTTCTCAGGGAAGTTTTGGGTTTTATTTTGGGGGTTTCTAACCCGGGAAAATACTCAATTACTTTTTAAAAATCTCTCTTTTCGAACCCAGAAGAAATTATTATTTAAATATATAATTTTCAACCTACTTGACTAATGTAAAGGGGTGCGGGGGGGACGTCCTTCAGGGGATTTTCCTTTCCCTTAAAAAAATCTTTAACCCCGCCTTTTTAATATACTATAAAAATTTAAATAAATTTAAGATACTTTTATAAAATTAGGACGATATTATTTTAAAATCTTTCACAATATTTTTTCAAAAAATAAATTACATTACAGGGTAACCATACTTTGTTTCCTTTTTAATCTACACTTTAAACTTTAAAATTTATTTTAAAAACTTAATATTTTAGAAATCGACTTTCAATTATTGTCTTAAAAAATTTTTAAAAATTGTACACTTTTTGGGAAAAAAAACAACTAATTTTTTAAAGGGGAAAAAATTTAAAAAACATTTATAATCCCCCATTTTTAATTTTTCCCAAAAAAAAAAAAAAAATTAACATCCTATTTAAAACTTCACTAAAAAAATACTTCATGATTCATATAATTAGGGTTATCATTTAAATTACATCCTGGGCCCCTTTGGAAAACCAACAAGTTACCTCTTATAATTTTTTTTAACACTAAAAAATTACAAATTGTCCTCTTTCCTTTAGTTTTTTACTAAGGGCCCCGCCTTCCTTATTTTTAACAAAAAGAAAGATCATTTTCTGACTTTGAATTTAAAAAATTTTGGCCACACTAAAAAAAAACCATAAAATAAGGGGGGGAAACCCTTTAATTACTTCATTAAAAAATCTTAAAAGTAAGACATGTTTAAAGGGGGCTATTGGGGAATTTGTTAATTATTAATTATTATAGAGGTCATTTCTTTTTTCCAAAAAAGTAAAATTTTCAGGGTTTTTCAAACTTTATATAAATAAAAAAACTAAAAAAAAAACATGTAGTTTTTTTAAAAAAACCCACACCAAATTTTTTATTTTATTTTTCCTCCCCGCCCCCTTTTCCAAAAAAAGGGAAATAAAAAAATTGTAAATCAAAAAACTGATCAAAAACAAAAAGTTTTTAAAAAACTTTTAATTCGACTTTAAGACCCCCCGGGAAAACTAAAAATTTTTTTTCCCCCAATTTGACGTCTTTTTAAAAATTGGGCCCAAACCAAAAACATTTTACCGATGGGGTTAAAAAATTTGGGTAAAAGGGTTTTTAATTTAAGTTCCCCCCCAAGCAAAAGGGGAATTAGATATCTAACCTAAATTAAAAATTTTCCTAAAAATAAAATATAATAAATTTTTCCCCCCCAAAAAATTCACTAAAACTTTTTTGAATTAAACCCCCTTTTAAAATTACAAACCCAAAAAAAAAAAACCCCCTATTTTCCCAAAAAAATATTTTAAATTGGTATTTTAAACATAACAAAATTTCCAATTTTTTATCAAATCTCCGTAACTATTTTTTTTTTAGAAAAAAATTTAAACCAAGGGGAAAATTTTTTTGGCTTATTAAAATTTTAAAAAAACTTTTTATTTTGGAAAAATTTTATAAAAAAAAAAGGGGGGTTTCTACTATAAATAAATTTTAAATAAATAAATTTTTAAATTACATTTGAAAACAAACTTGATTTTAAGTTCTTTTACAGAGGGGTTTTTCCCCTTTTTATAAATTGTTTCTTAAAGTGATATTTTTTTCATCAAACTCTTTTTTGGGAGAGTTTTCAAATATTATATTTATTTTTTTTTCCCAAATTTACTATTTTTTGAAACCCTTCTCTATTTAAAAGATAAAAAGAAAAAATTTTTTTGCATAACCAAACCTTTTATTTACATTATTTATTTAGGGGGATTTTAATTTACAAAATTTATTTTTGATTTTTTAAAAATTTAATTTTTCCCTTTTTTCAAAATAAAAGGGGGGAATAACCCCATATTAAACTAAATTTTTATATGTTTTTTTATTAAACTGAAATAAAAATTTAAATTTAATTAAGTGGGTTCAAATAAAAAAAACCCTTTCAAGGGAATAAAATAGGGTATGTACAAAATGAATTAGTTGGGCCTTTCCCCCTTAAAAATTTTCTTACCAACAAAAAAGGGTTTAAAAATACTGGCCCAATCTATGGGGGTTCACTTTAGGGGATTTCAAAATATTACAAAAAGAAATTTTTTAATTTTATTCCTGAAATTTTACAAAATGAAAACATAAATGGTAAAAATATAAATAAAAAAAAATGAGTTCTTTTCTAATTTTTAATTTATTAAAAAAAATTAAAAAGGTTTTAAACCTAACAAACATTACAAAAAATTAAAATATTTTTTTAAAAAGAAAACGTTGAAATTAAACCCCTTCTTTGTTAAATCAATCCCAAAAAATTTACTTTCTTTTTATGAAACCTTATTTTGGGATTTTCACAAATAAATTTTTTTCTTATTGAAATTTTTTTAAAATCCCCCTTTCCTAATTTTTATTTTATTTATTTTATAAAATTTTTATTTCAAGAATTTTAAAAAAAGACTGGTTAGGCATTTTAAAGGGTTTAAAAATTACAAAAAAAATTTTTTTTTTTTTAATAATTACAATTATTTTTGATTTAGGGGTTTTTAAAACTCGATTTTCAATTTATAAAATAAATCTATCCCTATTTTTTTTTTAATTTTTTTATCTTTCCCTTAATGTTTTCTGTATTTTAAAAAAAAATTAACTTCCCTTTAAAATTTTGTTAAATTCCCTTTCACTCTAAATTGTTTTTATAAATGTAATAATTTAATTTTTTAAATGAAAAATTTTAATTTCTTTTTAATAATATATTATTCAAGATATAAACCTAGGGTGGTTAATTTTTTAAGGGGAAAGGATTGCAAAACAATTTTTAAAAAAAAATTTCTTTTCCCAGGGTGTTTTTTAAAAAAATTAAATTAATTTTTCAATTTTTAATTTTTTTTTTTAAATTTTAAAACGCCCATAACAATTTTTCCTTATTAAAAATTTTAAATAAAATTTTTTTATTTTTATGATTTAAGAAATAAATTATATTATCACCCCCAACTTAAATGGGGTTTTTATAACAACCTAATTTTTGAAACAAAAAAATCATTTGTAAAACCCCCCCAAAAGTAAAAATTATTTTTAAAAAAATTAAAAAACAAAAAAAAAAAATAAAGGATTTTAAAAATAACCTTGATTTTATTATTTCGTATCCCCAAAATTGGGGAATATTTCCCCAAAAAGGAAAAATCCCAAAAGAAAAAAATTAAGTTATTTTTTTAAGAAAAAAGTTTTTATTTGGTTATAACAGCAACCAAAATAAAAATTTTAACAAATATTTTTGGGTTTTTTCGGTGAAATTTTTCTTTTTTTACCCTTTTTGCCCTTTTTAATGACCCCGGTTCGGGGGACCCCTTGGGCCTGGGAAAGTTTAAGAAAAGCAAATGAAAAGCCCTGGTGGTTCCAGGGACGGGGGAAAGCCCCCCCCCCTTCCCCTCACCAATGGTTTATGCGTTCGAAACAATTCCCCAGGCCAATTTTAAACCTGGAATATTTCCCCGGACCCCCCAGTTTCGAGTTGACTACTTTTGTGGATTATCTGAAGGAAATTTTATTACAAACCCCCATTTGGGAAAATCGGGTTTTTAACGGGAAAAATTGGGCAATACCCATAAAATCTCGTATTCATAAAATTTAGAGAAGATTTTGAAATGGGAAGAAAAAAAGGGGGGCTTTAAGATTTATTTTCTATATAGGGTTTTTAAAAATGTTTATGGGGGTAAAAAAACAATAGCCCCAAAAAAACTAAAAATGAAAAAAGTAAATTTTTGTATTCGAAAATACAAAATTTTCAAAACCACAAATTCCCCCCCCTTAATTATTAAAATTATTAAATGGAAAATAATAAAACCCCTTATTGGGCCCAACGGGCCAACACAAGGGCTGAATTTTTTTCCCACCCCTTTTATAATTTCCAAAATAAGTTTTATCTACTTCCGAGTAGAAAAAATTATTCACCCAAAATACCTTCCAATCGTTTAAACCAAACCCTAGGGTAAAAAAGAAAACCCAACAGTTTTGTAATTTTTTCCCGAAAAAACGTAAACTTTAATTCTGCAGTTAAACGTGTTTTTTAAATAATTCCTGGATTTTGGCATTTAAAACCCCCAAAACAGGAACTTAAATCTTTGGTTTTGGGGAGATATGCCTTCCCAATGTTAATTTGATTTTAAAAACCCAAAATCTTGCCAAAAAATTTTAAGTCTTTGCGGGTTTCCTATAGAAAGTAATTCCCTTTAAAAAAATGATTAAACCCCAAAAAACTTTAAAAACCCCCCAATAAAATATAGTATCATGCTTCCTAAACCCTTTTTCCCTTTAATGAGTCCTATGTTTACATAGTTTGGGGGTTTTTTTTGCCGTCATTTAAATCTTTAATGAAAATGACTGAGAGTTATCCTGTAAATTTAAGGGGGAAAAGAATGAATGTGAGAGGGAAAATTTTTTATTTTTTCCGGAAAATTTTTAAAATTAAATTTTCTGTAAAATTTTCAATGAAAAAATTAAGATAATGTAGTGGATTTGTAGTGATCCCCCTTTCATTTTCCCCGAAATTAAAAATCAAAAACCCATTACCCAAACGAGCTTGGGTGGCCCCCGGGTTAAGGGTATTTGAATAGATTTGATCCCGATGACAGGGAGTCAGTGTTCGCCCTGATATTTTCATGAGGGGGGTTTTTTTAAAAATTTTTTCCCCTTTAAGGGTGCCCTTAAATTTTAATTCCCCCCAACTTTTGGGTTATTTAAGTCAAAAGTTTTTAAACCCTGAAGGGATGGAAAATTTAATTTATTAAAAAAATTAGTAAAAAAACCCCAAAAAAAGCGACCCTTTTTTGGCCTTGTTAATTTAAAAATATACCGCAATTTTTTATAATCTTTTCTTTAAAAAAAAAAAATTTTAAGGGGGAACATTTTTTTTCCCCCCCCCAAAGTTTTTTCCCCCCAATCCCCCTTTGTTCCCTATCTACCCCCCCCATGGTTCCCCCCCCCCTTTTTTAAAACCCCATGTTTTTTTAACCTATTTTTTAAAGTAAAATTTGGTATAAGTCCCCTTCCCCAAAATTTAATTTTCCATGAAAGCCCCCATGCAAAAAATTTTCGGAAAATTTTCCTTTTTAAAAATTTTTGGGAAAAAAATTTCTTTTTTAAATTTGAATAAAATTTTACAAAATTTAACCGCTTTCATCTTAGATCTAGATAGGGAAGGATATGTGGTCTGCCCAAGGGCCGAAAAGTGATTTGAGTAATCTATTAAATAATATAAAAAATTTTATCATAGTAACCTATCCCCCAAAAAGTTCATATAAGAAAATTTAAAAAAATAAATTATAGCTAGTAATAATGTGAGAGATTTTTATTCGTATATTTCTTAGTGTATAAAAAAATTATTCAAAGAATGGGGGGATGTGAAAATTTTTAAAAAAAGTCCTCTGCCCAAATGCATTGCGTAAGAAAAATGGTTTTTTGTCCTGCGGTCAATATAGATATTTTCCCCAAAGAAAATTTGAGTTGGGAAAAAGCACAAAAATTCCCCATCTAATCAAATTTTTTTGGGGATTTTACAAAAATTAAAAGGGGAATTTTTCACCAAATTTATCCATTAATATTTATACATTTCCTGCATTAACTCCCCCTTTTTCAGAATTTAGGTGGAAGATAATTACCCCACGATTTTCCCCCAAAGGGGATTTGGTTTAAAAACCCGTGAGTACTTTGGGAAAGGGAAACAGTAAAAAGGCGTGAATTAAAGGAATAGTTGTTTAAGGAAATGTCCAAAGGAAAAATCATTCCATATTATAAATTTTTTAGTACCATAATTTTTTGTCGGCCCTGACAAGTAGGTAAAAAATTTTCCCTTTTTATAAATAAAGGTCAAATGGTTTGAAGGTGAGGGGTTGGGGGTTTCTGGCACCCCCGTGATTAACTGGACAACCCCCGGGGAAATTTTTGGATGCCCCCTTTAAAAATGAGTCCAAAAAAAACATATAAAAAAAGATGTTTAAGTTTTTTAATTTGTTCAGTTTTAATTGAAAAATGATCAACCAAAAATTGTTAATAAAAATTTTAATATTCCTTCAAGATACATTGTCCTTCCCCTTGTAAAAAAAGCTTTGTCAACATTTCAAAAATTTGTAATTATTTTCTATACATTCTAAAGGTATTGAAAAATAAAGGA